>BJCO01457928.1:0-17706 GCA_018326465.1 Flaveria floridana | reverse complement strand
ATACCAACTACAGGACTCAGATCAAAGACCTCATCACTAAGTTAACTGAATGCCAGGCTGAGCTTGTGATCAGCAAAGCCAGGACAGAAAAATGTGTTCTTAAAAAAGAGACCTTCAAGAACATAATATTCTCATCCTTGCATGTAAAAGTGTGTTATTAGAAAGCAGGGACTGGGATCTACTGAGATAGCTCCTCTACACACTCTATTATCTGTCAGATCTCCAAGGTGGTGGAACTTGTCAAGATGAGCTTCCCCTCATAGACCCCATTAAAGAAGAGGATAAAGAGGAGATAATGAAGGTTGGATCTGAGAAGAGTGAAGAGAATCATCCTAGAAAGGGTCACTATTCTCCTGAGGTGAGGAAGGAACCAGGTATGACAAAGTCTAAGAAGAAGAACTTGATCAGAGCAGCTAAAAGAAGATCAAAGAAGGCTTAAGAGATCAAGGCCACTTTCAACTCCAAACAGAAACAAATATTTCTTTGCAGGATTTGAAGTGATTAAGGCTATGGACTCAACTATGAAATCTAGTACCAGGAGTTCTAGTTCATGTCCAACTCATCCTTATAAAGGAAAGAAGACTGATTAGCTATGTATCACTGCTACATAGTCCGAACCATCCAGCTCCAAAAGCAAGCCTCACCCTAGGATACTTGCTACAGCATCTGAGAAGATGAAGATGGGGATAGAAAGTGATCAAGGTTAGTATTCTACTTAAAGGAATACTCTTAGAAGGAAGCCAGTTGATTATATCATATGTTGTAGTACTTCTCATCTTGCTAAGGATTGTATCTACAATCCCAAAAGTATTATCCATATGACCAAGAAGAAGACTTCTGAGAAGAAGAGGAAGAATGCTTCAGAATGAAAATCTTTTTTCTTTTGAAAGCTCCAAAGTGGTAATGAAGACAAGTGAAAACTTGCCTATGGAAGAAAATTTGGTCTCGGAAGAAAGGAATGCTTCCGAAGCACTGAAGCTTGCTACAGTGAAGGCAAGATCTTCCAAAGGCATAGTCTTCAAAACTTCCAAAGTGTTGAAGGTGAAGTCTAATCTTCCAAAGATGGTCTGGATAAAATAAAGGAAGACCATGTGACTGAAAGTTCTTCATCAGCAACAACAGATGATCTTCAAAGTCTTAACATAGGACCAATCATTGTTGCATTGTCTTTAGACATTTTGACAAGACTAAGACCAATGAGTCTTGGGTTTTCAAATGCACTAACTCTCTCTTTTTATGCAGGAACAACTAAAGACTAATAAAAATATATAGATCAATGATAGTGGTTGTTCTAGGCACATGACAGGCAATGGCTCTTTGCTTTAAAATTTTAAGAAAATTGATGAAGGGCTAGTTGCTTTTGGAGGAGATGTAGGAGGTTACATCACAGGGGCACAGTCACAAATGGTAAGCTCAGTATTAAAAAGGTAAACTTTGTTAAGGAGCTTGGGAACAATTTACTGAGTGTATCCTAATTTTGTGACCAGAGACATAACATGCTTTTTACTAAGTATGAGTACATTGTTCTCAAGCCCAGGGTGGTCACTCCTCAAGAGCATATCCTACTCAGAGCCTCCAGAAAAGGGAACATGTACAAGATGGATTTGCAGGAAATATCTCCCTTTGGAGGAGTTTCTTGCTTTCTATCTAAATCAAATAGTGATGAGTCTTTCCTTTAGCATAAAAGAATGTGCCATGTAAACTTTAAGAACATGAATAAATTAATTAATAATGATTTGATAACTAGAATGCCAAAGAAAAAGTTTACAAGTGATGATCACTGTGTTGCATGCCTGAAAGGGAAGCGACAGAAGGTGTCTCACAAGTAAAAGGAAACGAACTCCATCACTACTCCCCTACATTTATTATATATGGATCTCTTTGGACCTACCAGTGTAATGAGTCTAGGAAGGACCTCATACTGCTTGGTGATCACAGATGATTTCATAAGATTCACTTGGGTGTTCTTCCTTAGAACTAAGGATGAGACTCCTACGATCTTGAAGAACTTCATTTTGAAAATTGAGAATCAATGTGAACACAAGGTCAAGACCATAAGATGTGATAAAGGAACTGAATTCAAGAACCAAATCCTTGGCACATAATATGTGAACTGAGAAGACCAAACAAGAATACTACTTCAGCTCCAGGGGTAACCAACCCTACAAATGGAGTTCTTATTAGCACAACCATGACAAATCAAACTAATACATCTAAGGTGCCTACAAATTTTAGCTCAAAGACACGAAACTCAAATGAAGGAGCTTCAAATGTAGGAGGAAATGATGGTGGTGACAGTGATTAAGAATTTCTTGATGTTGATAACTACTCCATAGAAGACAACATCCATGATGTCACACACTCATTGGATCAAGCTTCTCTTAATAAGTGTGCTTATGTGGTGGGTGACATTTCATTGCCAGATCTAAACTTCACAAATTTAGATCTGTCAAATTAACTTGTTGTGATCCCTTAACTCAGGATCCACAAGTCACACCCTACCACAAACATCATTGGAGATGTTGACACAGGGTTATGAACAAGAGGACAAACCCATGACAAAAATATTTGGCTATACTCTTATTTCTTATCCTAGATAGAGCCAATGAAGGTTGATGAGACATTAAAGGATGGAAGTTGGATTAAAGCAATACAGGAGAAGCTGCTTCAATTCAAAAGGCAAAAGGTTTGGAACCTATGTCCTCTTCCTCAAAGGAAGACTACCATAGAAACCAAATGGGTATTTAGGAACAAGAAAAATAATAGAGGACTTGTCATCAAGAATAAGGCTAGACTAGTTGTTCAAGAGTATACACAAGAAGAAGGGATAGACTACACAGATGTTTTTGCTCCTGTGGTAAGACTTGAAGCTATTAGATTATTCTTTGCTTTTGCTGCATTCAAGGATTTCAAGGTCTACCAACTTGATGTCAAGTGTGCTTTTCTATATGGGGTGATAGATGAGAAGGTGTATGTCAAACAAGTACCTGGCTTTACTGACCCAGATCATCCTGATTATGTCTACAAGCTTGATAAAGCTCTTTATGGGCTGCACCAAGCTTTAAGGAAATGGTATGAGACACTATCTCAGTATCTCTATCAGCATGGCTACAAGAGATGTACTATAGATGGAACACTCTTCATCAAAGAAATAGGGAATGACTTGATGCTGGTTCAAGTTTATTTAGATGATATTATCTTTGGGTCAACTAATCTAAGGCTCTGTAAAGACTTTGAGAATCTGATGAAGAATAGATTTGAAATGAGTGCCATGGGGGAAGTCAATTTCTTTCTGGAAATTCAAGTGAAGTAGGTTAACAATGACATCTTTATAAAACATTCTAAGTATGTGCAAGATATACTTACAAGATTGAACATGACTGAATGTAAGGTTGCAAAGACACCCATAGCTAGAAACCACTCCCTTGGACCTGATCTTGAGGGGAAGTGTGTAAATGAACATCTTTATAGAGCTATGATTGGGTCTCTTATGTACCTCACAGCCAGCAGGCCTGATATCATGTTTGTTACATGTATATGTGCAAGATATCAAGCAAACCCCAAGATGTCACATCTGGTTGCTGTCAAAAGAATTCTTAGATATCTCAAAGGTGCTCCTAAATTAGGCCTTTAGTATCCAAATAATTCTGACTTCAATCTGTATGCCTATGTATAGTGACTATGGTGGCTATAATATGACTGCAAAGTCTAGATCTAGGGGATGTCAATTCCTTGGTGGAAGGATAGTCTTATGATAATGCAAGAAACAATCCTGTGTGTCTTCATCAACTGCTGAAGCTGAATACATTGCTGCTACTAGTTGGTGTGCTCCAGTGCTTTGGATTCAGAATCAGATGTTGGACTATGGATTCAACTTCAAGGAGACTCCAATCCACATAGACGTGTGACAACGGTGCTATCTCTATTACAGATAATCCTGTACACCACTCAAGGAAAAAAACACATCAACATTAGGTATCATTTAATTAGATATAATTTTGAAAATGGATTGATAAAACTAGTTAAAGTTAACACAAATAAACAATATGTTGATCTATTCACAAAGGCTTATAATGAATAGAGATTTAAATGTCTTGTATCAGCTATTGTGATGATTAACTTTGAGTAGATTTTCTTAAAGAACTTAAATCAAGACTATTTCTAAAACATATGTATCCTAAGTTGTCTATATTATCATTTACATAAGCCCAGTTTACTTTGGAGGAAAATTTTCAAATGATATTCCTTGGATTTTGGAAATTTTAGACATACTTTCTTTCGGAAGACATTAACATTGTTTTTGAAAGAATGTTAAGTCTTCAAATCAGATAACTACTTAAAAGAAATTTACCTTCAAAAGAAATTTTGATATATCTTCCGAAGCCAAAAATATGCTCTTAAGTACTTACATGTTTTTGAAGGACAATTTTCTTCCAAAAGCAATTAAGCCTCAAAAGTTTTATTCTCTTAAGAATAAAACTTCCAAGTTTTAATCTCTTCCGAAACCAAATATGTATCAGAAGAAAAAAATTCTAAGTATTTTTTTCCAAAGTAAATTTCCATAAAATTTAGGAATATCTTACGAAGTTAAAATAGGCTTCGGGAGTTTTTATAAAACTTCCGAAGACAAAATACATTCGGAAGATTTTCGATTTTTAAGAAAACTACCTTTTTGGGCACCTTTTTCAGAGGTGGGACCGACATCCGGATTTTAAAGTTTATCCTTTTGCATTAAATTTGTCTCAATCCATTTCATATATATACACTCAACGGTTCCCCCTCTTTCACCATCTCTTTCATTTGCAAATACTCTAACCTAAATTCACCCATAAACCGCCTTTGTTCTTACCTTCCTTCACCTCAAAGCTACCTTAAAATGGGCAACCTTGATCGTAGAAACCAACCCGATTTTTCCATGCACTTACACAGACAACATAAGCAGGTCGTTCTATTGAACTCTAAGAATATTTTGGTTTCTTAGAGGTTTGCCACTTCTTAACCCTATCAAACTACTTCACCTCCTTTACCATAGATACTTCACCCTATGAGGATCAACTATTGGAGTTCTGGAAGAGCTGCCAAGAGGTCACCATGGATGGGGAGAAGGCACTGTCTACCACAGTGCAGGGGAGGACAATCTTCATCAGTCTAGCCTCCATAAACACACATCTTAGGTTGGATGATATAGAAGGTGATTTGTCCTTCCCATGGTCTGTTGTTAACCACTCCTTTAGATAGATAGGCTATGAAGGTGACTTATCTGTAAGAACCTTCACGAAAGGGAAGGTCTCCTCCCGGCCAGTGAAAGTTTCTCCTCCATGTTGTCATTCATAGTTTATCAAACAAGCATGGAGGATGAGACCAAATTCCTGAAGACCTTTCTTATATAGTCCATAGGATGGTTTAGGGGGTCAAGTTCAGGTATTCATAATTTGTATATACTAATTTACTTGTAAACTTGGACTCCTTAAAATGCTACATGTTCCCTAGATATGTCCAGCACATTCTTAACTGTGAACTGAGCTCACAGTTAAGGGGAACATGTAATGTTCTAAAGTTAGGATAGATGAAAGCCAAAAATTTTAAGACTATGAGAAATCCTAGTGTGGGCTTCTTAGGGATAGAAACAGCCCTGGTTCTAAAAATGTTAGAGCTCATTGCTCAAGGTGACAACCTAGCAGCACCAGCTAGTGTTGAAGCCACACCTTGTACTTCTCATTAACCCACACAGCCACAAATAACCATCACCTACCAAAGAAAATCCAAACGAACCCCTGCACAATCTACTCAGCTTGTGAAGGCCCCTATCACCACCCATGCAGGAGTAAGTGGACACTAGATCTCCCACTTCCCCTGAGGAGCAAACCACTCTCATCTCACCAATGATCAGTGCTGAGGTTCCTCATGCTCAGCCTGATGAGCTCCAACCATAACAACCTTAAGCCTTCACTTAGAGCCTCAAAACTCTAGTGAAAAATCTTTAAGGGAAAGTTACCATCCCCATCCTTTAGATCTTAACCAACCAATTCCTAACCTAGAGTTCTATGATGATGAGAACATGGGCTTCAGTGAGTACCATGAGTCTCTCTTCTCCTCCCCTGCTCAAGGAAGATGAGTACTCCTGTTTCTCCCATGTCTAGCCCACATCATCCACCTATTACTGAGGTGGATCTTTCTGAACATGTTTAGGAGGTCCATAAGGAAGAGGCTCTCACTTCTGTAAGTGATTGCATCATTAAGATCTCATCCATGGAAACCCAACCCTTTGACACTTCAGCTAAAGCTGTCATGGTGCAGGGGAAATCCAGCAGCCAAAAACAAAGTGCTGGTGATGAGGTAGAATACTTAGGTCCTATTCTATCATCCCCGTGATTCTTTAAATAAAGATGAGGGGAATATGAGACTAAAGGTGCAAAAACTAACTAAAACATGCATCTATTTAGTCTCCAATGTTAGTCACCTGGAATCTCAGAAGGCTACCTTGCAAAGAAGGGTCCATGATCAACAACTTGAGATTTCTAATCTCAGAGAGAAACTAGCTGGGAGACCTTTAAGGAGGACTCAACTAGGAACACAAGAACCTGTGGATGTGATAGAATTAACCTCCAACTCACCTATGCAAGAAGGTGATGATAACAAAAGGGGGAGAAAGTCCAAGCAATCACAGATCCTGAGAGTTCTTCGGAAATTGAGGATTCACCACCCTCACTTGCAATTGTCCATACTCAGCAACCTCCTCAAGTCCATATTGATGTGTACTCACTCATACAAAGTTTGTTTGAGGAGGGTATCCCATGGGCTATATCTGCCCCACCCTATGATGTTGAGAATGAAATACTAGGATGGAGGTATTATGCTGACAGGAGAGCCCTGATACTGCATAGAATTCAAGGGCAGCAAGAGGTCTTTAATTTTCAGACCCTAAAGTATTATGATAGTCTTTCTCTAGTCCATATATCACTTTCCAAATCAAGTCAAAATAGGTAAGATGACAGACTGGCTGAGAGGATTCAAGAAATAATAGTTGAAGAGCTCAGAAAAAGAAGAAGACAAAGGCTAACAGGCAATGTCAATGGTCAACTAGATGTTAAGGTGGACCCTAAGATTACCTTCAAAGGAGAAACCTTGACTGAAGGCCAAGTGATAGACCCTGTGAACCTTGTCATAAGATTTACTTCAACATCCTCTACCCTCAGTGAGGCACCAGCTGATGAAGATGCTTCACAACCTATCTCAGGCCAGAGCTTGACTGCTGAACCAAGCAATGAAGGCCAAAGCTCTCTCCACCTTGAGTCACCAAGGCATGTGAGTGACAAAGGGAAAAATAAACTAACTCATGAGGAGATTGAGGAGGAGGAGGAGAGAGAGAGGAAGAGGAAGCTAAGGGGAGAGAGTTCAAGTGGGTCTCCAGGCTTCATGGAAGCTGCAATTAGGGTTACCCCTAGACCAAATACTCAAGATGATGAGTTGAAGGCAGCCAGATTAAACTACTTGGGGACCAGGAACTACAATATAGATGAACTTATCTCTCTTCCCTTAGAGGAACTTAATAAACTGACAGACACAGGGCCGTTAAAGGAGAGGAATGAGGCAGAGGATGTAGAATTGCTCCTCAAGATTATGGAAGAAAGAAGACATAAAAATCTCTACAAACATGCTCCTTCCCACTCCTTGGTTCAAGAAAGCCCTGAGACACAGGCTGTGGTAACTGAACAACCTAAGGTAGACAAAGAAGTATATAGACAAAATATGATTATTACCTGAGTGCCACATGCCTCTATCAGGCATCTGCACTTCTTCCTCTATCATACGAGTATATAGAATTCAAGTATCAGGTATTTGTTACTTAGTGACTTAGTAACAAATCAAACAACCAAATACTTCACTCGAATAAATCTCTTTTTAATTGATGTCATTTTAATTGTTTTTGTTTGCTTATCTATCATTCTAAATTAACAAACTTTGTTTACTGTATTTAGCTCTTAGAGGGGCCGAATAAGTAGTTATACTAATTAATAAAGTTGTTAAAAATTAAGAGCTGATAAAGATTTTAAAACATAAAAATTAGTTTTACTTATTGTTAAATAATCAAATTATTAAACTTTAAATTCTAATACCTTTTAAAAACGTTCTCTGGTATCTAAATAAAAACTTTATAAGTAACTTTTCAATAACTCGATAGGTTAACTAATCTATTAAATGAGTGTCTCTAAGGGACATCTTTAATGATTAAGTGTTGTGTCCCATACTAAAAAGTTTGGGGTTCAAATTTTACAAGATGTAGGTTGTGGTCTATTTATTCTGAAAAACCTAAAAATTAATGTAAATAAAATTATTAAACAAACCATTTTCTATTTAGTTTATTTATAACACAAGTTATGTTATATTACAATGTGTTATATTGATTCCTACATTATTTTGGTTCTAGCCACGACTAAGAAGGAGGGACATGTTCCATTTTTTCTCACTTTTCACGTCACAACAGTATCACCAAAGCAAAGATTTTATTAAGACTGTGTGTTGGGTTGAAAAGCCTAACCAAACAATAAACAATCGACAATCAAATTACATAAATAACATAGGATATTTTATCCAATACAGTCCAAGAAGTTTTTACTTTGCTATTCCAGTGAGCTATCCAAAGATATGTGTTGGCATATACGAAGGATGAAGTTATCAAAAACTAACTACTAAAGGTTTTTGCTATTGCTGCTTAAGTGCCTAATGATGAGTCTACCTGTTGAAGATTCATCTGCTGGACCAACTAGTAAACAACTATGAATCGGCACACTACCTATATGCTAATATCAAGGATGCGCTGATCCATTGCTTTGCGGACAAGAATGTCAGTGTAAAGAGTAGTGGTGATACCATTATATTACAACTATAAATTTTCTACAAAATGATTCTTGTATATATTATACATTGTATTGTAGCCAATTATATTACACATTCGTGGTATGTCATAGTGTGTATATAAATGGTTGTAGCATGCCATTTATCCTAAATCTAGAATAAATGATTAAGATTTGTTCTAGTGTTTAAATTTCATAGTATAAATATCTCAACCTTGTATAGTTATAGGGTTAGTTGTTTTATCCACTTGTATTCTTGTTATTACCGTTTATAATTGGTGAATATAATCAAATGAATACTTTAAAAGAATTTTTTTGTTTTATTTTATTCAAGTATTATTGTTTGGAAAATAGATATATTTATTTCTTTCCAAATAACCCACCAGATGATGAAAACAATAGCCTCAATTATCTCATTTTCTTCTTTTAAAACGTCATGGAATCCGGAAGAGTAATTCGGTCGACGTAACACCAACCGAAAACTAGACTAATAACCAGAACGTGATCCATCTTCTCTATACTCTCGAGCAAAAATGACATATGATAAGAGGAACATTTATCCCTTTATTGATAATATTGGATCTCGCCGGCAACCTATTTAGTAAAAGTCTCCAAACAAAATGTTTACCTTTTTAGGAAACCACTTGTTAGGTGGGGCAGGTGAAGTTACATCTTTTTATGGGTTTTCTAACATACTTCACACGAAATCCATCTTCTCTCTCAAAGTCCTACCAACAAACATCTCTATTATCCGACCATTGAATGACATCCAAATCAAACAAATTTTTTTTGTATTGAGCATCTTCAACGCCACATTTCATGTATTTGCCACTTCCATCTCCACGTGGAATTTTGTCTTCATTCCATTATCAAAAAATGTTTATTAGATTCTAAGACTATATATTCTTGGAAATTTCTCCAAAAATTGGTCTTTCTCAATCCAATTATCATTCCAAAGGTATGTAGAGTCACCAATCCCCATTTTTTCCTGTATAGTCGTGATAGGAACTAAAGTTGTATCGTTCAACACATGCACCATTTTGACAATTCGTGTCCACACCCATTTTCCTTTAGCAACCTTATCTTTACTAGAAACGTTAGTATCATGTTTATGGATAGAATCAATAAGCGTCAGCCGTAAGGGATTTTAATAAATATGATATTGCTATTTCTATTTCTATTTTAAGATTAGAGCGAAATTAAATGCACTTAAGCTTTCAATACCCAAAACCCTTTTTATCTACAACACTTTAACTCTTAATTAACCCAAGCCATCTTTCTAGAACTTTCACTACCACCACATAAGAACTTGGATCTGACACTTTCTAAGATGAAACTACCTTCTTAGGCACAGAGAATAAGGAAAGATAGTAAGTAGGCACCAAATCCAGGATCGAAGCAACTGGCGTTGATCTACCATTAATTTGAAAGAAGATTCCAACTTACCCATTTTATAGTAACTTTATCAATCATAGGTTGCCACTCTTATGATGATGTCAGATTGTTCACAACTGGAAATCCAAGGTAAAGAAAAAGAATCATAGCTGATTTACAATCTACTTTATTCGTCAATTCTTTTATTTGAGACGAATCTACTTTGACCCATACAAATTAGACTTCCTGGTATTAAGTTAAATGCCAGAAGTAAGATACAAACAATTAAGGGCCCTGAGAACATTAACCATATTATTTTATGAACATTAATAAAACATAATAACATCATCCATGTAAATTAAATGAAAAACTAGAATAAGATTTTTGCTAACCGAAGCTCCCTTTAGCAAACGTGAATAAACAAGACCTTTTAAAAGAACAAAAAGAAATCATGAACCAAGTCAACTTATCTGACTGGAAGTGAAACTTCAAGGACTCCAAGGTTCATCATTAGGAGACAAACGATAAGGAGTACTAGCAGACAAGGCATTATGGTAGGAAAAGAACCGATGTTAAGAATGTTTTTATTAACACCGTGCATTTCAAATCATAGGGGTTTACAAACCCTAATCACAAATATATGGAGGCCATGTGTGCCTTTTTTTGTTACCAGTTTTGGTTCAAAAGTAACAACTAGAGAAATTAACTTTCTAAAGACATTATGTAGTGGTCATATTGATTTGTTTTCAAGCTTTTCATCTCTTGTAAATCACCACCCATTGGAGGAATATCAGCTCGCCCCAGGTGATGGTGAACTGATTCCCACGTCGTTATGTGTGGGAAACCTTTTCGTTTGAAGTCGACCTTATAGTCCATAGAGTTGAGAGTATAAATAAACATAAAAGATAGAAGAATTGAGTTTTATTTATAGGGTTAGAAAATTAATTTTGTTTTTTTAAGCCAACGCTTATAAGACCGTTGTTTAATCACTAGGCCATTAAACTCCCCAATGAATAATCCTTGATTTGGGGTTGGATGTCCTTGTCATGGGTTTAGATTTCAACATTTTTTCTAGTATTATTATTTACTATTGGCATTTTGGTTTAATGGTATGGGGAATGAGTTGATGATTAAAATTTGAGATCTTTTAAGTTTTAGGTTTAAAACCTGACTCAATAAAGTCTCCTTAATGGTGTTCTTGGATGAGATAGAACGTTAAATTCAGTATGCACGGTTAAAATTACGTCTCAGAAACACTTGCTCCGGTATTGTGGTGGTTCCAAACGCCGTTAAAAAAGAAAGAAAAAAACAAACATTTTCGACATCAAAAGTACATTGTGTGAATAATCCGAGAATTAAACCCAAAAGTAAAATCGTTGTGCATTTCAGGATATGTTTGGGATTGCTTTTAAAAAACAGTTTATTGACTTTTTTAACAAGTTAATAAGTTAATATGAGTAACCTCTTAAATGTAAAGTTAAAAAGTTAAAAACCTCCTCCCAGACACCACATCAATCCAAGGGCAAATCGATCGGTGCCGGAGAAGATGATCGTTTGCATCGCCGTCGTTGGCCATCAGGTTCTGTTCAATCTGCTCATTTCATTTCGATTTCACAAATATTATTGTATCTTGTTTGATAATTGCTTGATTATGTGAATGTTGTGGGGACAGAATAATCCCTTGTACATACAGAGCTTCACTGAAGCAGATGATGCGCTCAAGCTTCATCATATAGTTCATTGCTCTCTTGATGTTATTGATGAAAGAGGTATGATATAATGGTTCTGATAATACGAGTATATGACCTACTTTATATTGCATCATTTGATTTCATGCTCGGAATAGTGTTTAGGGCTTGGACTTTGCTTCTCGATTCGCTGCATTAGAACATTGTTTAGGATTTGGATCTGAAGTTCTTTATTTACACTAAAATTGGCATCAAGTTGACATTTGTTGTAAACGTTAAAAATGTAGAACTGTTCGTAGATCCTCTTCATATTGGTGACGTTATTGGTTTATAAAGATTAAATGATGCATAAAACAATGGTATGTGGTTACTTTTAAGGATCTGTGTTACTTTCTCGGCGAATGATCCATGGATGGTAGTGGATTTGATCATCTTCCCTTCTAAGATTTGGTTATCTAGTTATCTTTAAGCAAGTTTGCATAGCAATAGTGTGGATGGATCTACTGAATTTAACATCATGGTAAAAAAAATTGTAAGGCGTTTGTATGCAAATCTATTTTAGGAATTGTTCCTTTCAAGTTGGCATATCGTTGTAGGAATCAATGCAAGTGTTAAGTGTGAAGAATTGTGGCTTCATCTGTAATGTTAACCATCTATTTGAGATGAGCGCGTGCGTATTCT
Organism: Flaveria floridana; assembly: GCA_018326465.1. Lineage (NCBI taxonomy): Eukaryota > Viridiplantae > Streptophyta > Magnoliopsida > Asterales > Asteraceae > Flaveria > Flaveria floridana. The sequence continues at coordinate 5,108 of BJCO01457928.1, read as the reverse complement.
AGGTTCTCTGATTTTTGAAGGGAGTATAGAACTTAATGAATGGATCCTCCGGTTAATGTTACTGTAACGATCTGATTCTGACCTGTTTGCAAATGGAACAATTTAGTTAGTTGTCCATTAAGGATAGACGTTGCTTTAATGTAAAAATAAGGTATGTTGTATGACTAAGCACAATTTGCTTAGTATAAACTGATAAATAGGCTTTCAGTTCCTTCCTTTTTCACTTTGCACACTTATCTGAGTGAAAAGGGAGCAGAGAACAAATGGTTTATAGAAGATTTCATGATATAGAACTGGAGTAGAAGGTTTCATATATAATAGGCTAATCCATATATTGAAGATTTAGTAGTTTATCTTGATTTTTTTATTGATAGTTATTAGTTACTATAGTAGTATCGAACTCAAGCTATGGGTTTAAACAAAATTCTATGATTCCAACATTCAAACAAATAAGATTCTTATTCATTTTCATAGGTTTATGAAAATATGACATTTTTTTGTTCGGTTTTATCAAAAAATGGGGGTTTGGTTTCAAGAACACTTGAAACCTTCAGAATTAGGCACATGATGTTCAATATAAGCTTATAGTGAGGTTTATGTACACATTTTTTAAACTATGAAGCGTTTTGGCGTATTGATTTTGAAAACGTGTTTCTGCAAGGGTAATAGAAATGTTTGGAACGTGAATCTCTAAATTGATTTATATTGCAACATTTACTAGCTGAAACACTGTCGAGGAAAAGTCAACTTTATACCAAATCATGAACTTTGCAAATCTTTGAAGCTTTTCAAACTGGACGCTTATAACATATGTGGAAAGATTGTTAGTTTTAAAAGGTGATTAGAAGTGTAAAGTAATGAAGTAATCAAGTTTTTGAACAAAGTGAGTTGTGAAGTGATGGTTGAAATTTTTGGTTAAAACATGTTGTATGTAAACTCCACTTGGTATTTTGTGCACCTTAATATATTATGATTGAAATGGCTCCCGGAATCTCGGAATAACTATGTCGACCAAATCATGGGAGAATACAATAAAAAAAATACAAAGATTACAAGGAAAGCACAACAGTGAATTTTATTTACAAGTAGGTTTATAACCTGAGTTCCTACTGGTGTTACAATAAGATATTTGGCTTAAAACTCCCAAAATGGAGTTAGAATGATGTTAATTTTTATTATTTAAGATTATTTTATAATGTTATTTCTATAAACTTGCTAACATGTTTTTGGGGATCAACGAATCATGTTTTAGTGTTCAGGTTATTACATAATAAATAGATGAACTATTTGAACAAAACAGGATTTGTATGTTAGGTTGAACCGAAAATTGAGATTTCAGCTAAAAGTCATTTAGTTGATGTTCTAAATATGTGGATCAAGATTCGATAAACATTTTTTGAAGAACAAATTTTTAGTCCAAATGAATTTGGAAACAACATATATACTTGCAAAATTATTAATAAAGAAAAATACCATCCTGTGATGGTTTGTTTAAGTATGCTATGAGAATGATATAGTTGAATAGAAGCCAATGGTCATAACTAACTTTAAAATCATGCAGTTTAATTCGAATATATAATCTTTGGTTGTTTGATCCAAGTATTTGATCTTGAACTCATAAATGTGATGATATCCTTCTTAACATGTGATAATGTTCCTAAAAACATAATAAATATATAATGCTTATAAACAAAATACTTGCTATTGAAATTTTGGTTTAACAGTGTAACACTTTTATGTATTTAAGATGCATGTTAATATTTTTATTATTAATCGGTAGTTCTTCATATATATTTAAGAGCCATACTCAATGTTAATGAGATTCTCATGACTGTTTTGCAGTGAACAACCCAAAAAAATCTGGACCAATGTTAAATGAGACATTTCTTGGTCTTCTATACCCAACCGAAAATTACAAAGTGTGAGCATATTTCACGTTTATATTAAATATTACTCATGTATACTCTGTAACCACTGGTTTCAGTTACAAAATACATACGATGACACTATTTGTGAGCTACATGTACATGTACTTAACTCAGGTTAAATGTTGTGGGCAGGTATGGTTACCTAACTAACACAAAGGTAAAGTTTATACTCGTCACAACAGACCTTGATGTCCGTGATGCTGATGTAAGAAATGTAAGTGCATAATGAATTGTGAAGTTTTTTGTCTTTCTGCTGTTTATGCGCATGATGACGAGAGGTAGCAAATTGGGCTGGGTAATGGGTCAACATGATAATTTTTTGGTACAAGACAAAACAAACATATGTTTGCCAAATATGATCACAAAGTTATTAATTTTATTTATTCATTTAATTTTTATATTTTGTAAATGTAAAATCAACCCAAATAGGGGTTTTTTCTTTGGTAAATATAAAATATAGATGATTAGTAATAGAGTATTATAGCTATTTTGATATTGTGAATGTTTATTTATCGAATGTAAGACATTTCTTAATTTTTCTACTACCTTATTGCTAAATATGAAATAGCGGCCGTTATCTACCGCTATTCACTACATAGCATATAGGTGGCTTGTCGCTATTTACTGCTATTCGTTATTGACAACTATGGCTTATATGCATTAAAAGTACACTTTGAATTCTAGCCTCTTTTCTTTTTGGATGTTTCTCATTTCACCCATTGGAGATGTAAACATAACCCAAATTAACCCACTCATAGCAATTGGATTGAATTACTACCCTTGTTCTAGTTAACCTGCTCATAGTTTTGGCCTCTTTTCTTTTTGGTTGTTTCTCATATCAGAGAGTTTATGTATTGAAGATTCACTTTGCATGGCTTTTAACCTGTTCTCTTAATTGGTTATTCACTAATTTGACTCATTGGGATAAAACACAACACTGACCCGTTTAAGTAATTGAGACTTGAATTTACAGTTTAAGAGTCACATGATTAAAGAAGTTTCTGTGCAGTTTTTCAGGAGGTTTCACTCTGCATATTTAGATGCTGTATCGAACCCATTTCATGTTCCTGGTAAAAAGATAACTTCCAAAACTTTTGCTGAGCGGGTGACTAATATCGTCAAGTCAGTCAGCTTCCATACAGCTGGATGAATTTGCATTTTCGATCTTTCTTTGTAATTCGTTTTAAATTTCATTCCAATTTAGTATATTATTTGTTATCAAGATCTTGTTTCGAGCTGCAATATGTTTTTCTCCGTTCCATATGTATATTAGGTGAGGTCCAACTTTTAACTGCCGTGATTTGTTTCATTTTGGGCACTAAAGTAAGCTTTTCTTTTTTTATAAGGTTATCATTAAAAACGAATGTATTTCTCCAAAGGTGTCAATCGTCTCAGGTTTGTTGGTTAAAGGATTCTATTTTGACGAATTGAATCGAGGAACCCGAGAAAATAAATATTTACTTAAACAGGTGAGCCGTAACTCATAAAATCACCTTCCTGTAAAGTGTAAATCCATTTTACATAACTTCTTATTTGCATTTTATTTTATAAAATGGTTTGATAATATTGCAATCCTAGATTCAATCATCCATCACAAGCGCTTTAGACATGCAAACAAACATATGCAAAGCAAAGTCATGATAATGTGATGTCCTGTGAGCCAAAATAAAACCATCATTTAGGTTTAAAGGACACAAGATATTACAAGTCTTTAATCTTGACTCCTGGTTGCTCTTACACCTATTCTTTTAAACTTAAAGTTTATCACTTTGCAAGTCTTTATTCTTATTACATTCCAAAATATAAAAAATACAATCTAATCTATTTTACATGCTAAATGAACAAGATACAAGGCATAATCTTAAATTAATTATTACATCACTAAATGAATAATTCTTACAATCGTATTAAATTTTAACACATTTAAACGCATGATCTAGACTTGCTTTGCATCAAACAACATAAGCATATATAAACACATAAAGCAACCTAGTTACCATCCTTTAGCATTAAAAAGGTGACGACTTTATATCAACTTTCTTACTTGAAAAAATATATAAAACTAGTGACATAAAATATATATGTTGCGTTTATACATACTATTTTTATTACTTGATGATGTGCTCTAAATTACACAAGTCAAAGGTGCTATGCTATGAAAATAACTATAATAACCATACCCGATCGTTATATTCTTATAACCCATAGCAAGATTATGCGCAAGGAAAACCTAGATGGGAGTAAAACAAACTTTGGGTAATCGGAGGAACGTAGATATTGACAGTAACCATACCCGATAAATATCAAAACTCACAAGTATATGTTACCTATTGTTGGATTCTTTCCTATAGCAGAGATTTAAGGCTTTCACATATAGGCGATCGAATAATAATTTTCAAAATGAAAAATGTCATAAGGGTTTAAAAGGATTAGATCCAAAAATTAGAAAGCGCGTTTGCTGATATGCGTGTTTCTTATTCCAGGTCAAAATTCTTTGGGTGGAAAAGTACATATAAAAGTGAGTATAAGGCTCACACGTGTCCTAAGATGTAAATGATTATTATGATTAAGATTTAGATTAAGAGTGTTATCATCAACCATACTAGAGTAGAGGTGTACAAACCGTTTTTTTTTATCCAAACAGTTCGAGTTTGAAAACGAACCGTTTTTTTTGTCGTGGGGTCAAACCGTTCTTTTTTTCAAATCGGTTCGGGTTATAAACCAGTTTGTTTCACTGAATACTCAAACCTGTCAAACCGATTTGGCCCGATTTGAAACCAATTTTTTTAATAAACCAATTTTTTTAATAAACCAATTTTAGGACCGTTTTAACCGGTTTTTAACCGGTTTTGAGGTTGGGGTTACCAAACCGGCATACAAACAGGCAGTTTGGGTCGGTTTTAGACCGGTATGGGGCAAACCGGTTTTTCTTTAAAACCGGTTCCTATTTTTTTAACCGAACCGGTTTTCAAACCAGTTTTTTTTCCATCACTATTAATAACTAGAGGGACCAATATTGTATTTCTTTGCACGACTATGACAAAGGGGTTTGATGTTTGATGTTTGATGTTTGATGTTTGATGTTTGATGTTTGATGTTTGATGTTTGATGTTTGATGTTTGATGTTTGATGTTTGATGTTTGATGTTTGATGTTTGATGTTTGATGTTTGATGTTTGAT
>BJCO01457614.1:0-11095 GCA_018326465.1 Flaveria floridana | reverse complement strand
ACAAGACCGGAGCACCCTAAGGAGAGATACTCGGTCGAATGAATCCCTTATCCATTAACTCCTGCAATTGTTCCATGAGTTCCTTCATCTCAGTTGGAGCTAATCGATACGGTGCTTTGGCAACGGGTTGAGCACTGGGTATCAAATCGATTTGGAATTCAATTTCGCGATCCAGTGGCACGCTGGATAAATCTTCCGAGAATACATCCGGAAAGTCACACACCACTGGTACATGAGACAGTTGTGGTGTTGACGTGTTCACATCCTTCACGTAGGTCAGATAGGCACTACATCCACGTCTCACGCATTTTCCCGCCACCGCCATCGAAATCACCTTCGGGATCGTAGCAACGCGATCTCCATAAATCATCACCAAACTTCCATCGGGCGCAACTAGTCAAATCATCTTCTTACGACAGACGATGTCTACTTAATAGGTTGTTAACCAGTCCATACCTAGTACTACATCAAATCCACCTAGGGGCATCACATGTAACTTAGCAGCAAATCTATGACCTTCTAGTTCTATGGCACAATCTTCTATCATGTCGGTAATTCTAGTGGACATACCAATAGCAGTTTCTATATCAAATGGCTCACTAATACTCCTACTACTAGCAAAAAACTTAGCATAAAAAGTAGTAGAAATAAAACTTCTACTAGCACCAAAATCAAATAATACAGAGGCACAAATTTGATTTACTAGAAGCATACCTGACACGATGTCAGGATCCACTCTGGCCTCTTCCCGGGTCATGGTGTAAGCTCTAGCACTTTCCTTCTGTCCTCCTTCCTCCAGCCTCTTCTTCGCCCCAGAGTTCTCCGCCCTCGGCTTCTTGCCGTCCTTGCTCGCGTGGCCCTCCTCGCCACAGTTGTAGCACTTCAGCACCCTACAGTCTCTAGCGATGTGTCCAGGCTTGCCACACCTAAAGCATACATTCAGTCCCAACCTACACTCGCTGGTATGCTCCCTTCCGCATTTGCCACACTTTTTCGACCCCGAACTTGTCGACACCCTATGGTCGTCCACCTTCATCCTCTTGTTGTTTGGGGTGAAACCACCATGTCCAAACCTCTTCCCACTCCAGCTTTTATCACCACCACCCTTCTTCTTCACCTCCACCACAGTCTCCTCTTGCTCATCGTACAACCTGCCCGCCAAGTCCACCACCGATCAAAAGGTACCTGGCTGAGCAGCAATCAAATGCCTGCGAATATCAGCCGGCAGTCCCTGGATGTACCTTTTAATCTTCCTTGATACTGGCGTCACCTGATCCGGTACCAGCCTCACTATTTCGTTGAATTTGGTGGTGTACTGCTGGTAGGTCATGGTCCCCACCTCAAGTTGCAGGAACTCCCTCTCGATCCTGTCGAGCTCCCTGTGAGGACAGAATTCCTCGATCACTAGCTGCTTCGGCTCTTTCCATCGTATCTTCCCGATGGCTCTAGCACCCTCAGCTTGGACAATGTTGTCCCACCAGCACAACACTGAGTCAACAAAGGAGTGAGTCACGAACTTCACCTTCTGGTCTTCGTAACACTCGCTAATTTCCAACACTGCCTTCATCTCCCTTACCTAGCGGTGACCGGCAGCAGCATTGCCATTGCCATCGAAGGTCGGGGGCTTGCACCTTTGAAATGCCCCATAACTGCATCCCTTGGTCGTCACTCCCACTACATCATCCTCCTCTTCATCAGACAATACAGTCTCAGGCTCTGGTCGTTCCTCCTCCCCTCTACTCCCCTTGCCCGTTGATCCCTTCCTATTCTCCTTCTCCTTTCTCTCCTTGCTTGTCACAGCCCTGATGACTTCAGTCACCACAGATGGTAAAAGTGTTTGCATGACCTGGTGTACCTCATCAGCAATTGCCTCCCTAGCTGAAGCATTCACGCTAGCATTCTCATTCTCCTCACTCCGGCCATGAACCTCAGGGTTCTCATGAGTCATCTCAGGAGCCTTAGCACTACTCCTAGTCACATGCGGCCGACCTCTGCCTCTAGGAGCCTTGGAAGATTTTTGTCCAGCCATTTCCTAAACGCTATAAGATTCAAACACTAACACAGTCATTCAAGGCAATTGCTCAGTTTATGTCAAGTATAGTAAGTCTCTAATTACAGTGGCCAGTTATGATTAGCCACTTACTTTACTCTTCACACCCTAAGCATTTCCTATCCTGGCTACATCAGTATCTAAATCTACTAAGAACACATAAGTCAAATAGCACACGCACATAATACTGATTAACTTTAAGAAAAGAAATACCTGTTGGCACGTAGCTACTCAGGCTGACATCCCTCTATCTGTCCTATTTTCAGTTTAACTTTAGGTTTTTGAAAATATTTTACCCAATTCACTTAAACTATGGCTCTGATACCAACTTGTAAGGCCCCATTCCTGGGCAGCTCATAGTTGTTCATTCATTTCACATAAACATATTAATACACATTTGATTAAATAAACAGTGGAATTACGTTAGCAAAAGCCATTCTCTATTATTAAAAGATACTGTTGTTAAGCAATACAATGATGTTCAAGTTACAAAAGATTGTTTAATTGCATTACAAAACAACAACATCATGACATAGGAATGGATGTCAGTCTTTCCCTACCGAGTAGCTTCACCCTCGTGCCATCCTCAACAACGATTACCTGCCAACTGAAAATGTATAAAAGTCAGCGTTGCTGAGTGAGTTATAGTTTTAAAAGTATTAAAAATACCGTGCGTATCGTATATATATGAAGATACTCTTTTTATGAAAATACATCTCTTACTCTTGTACGTGAACATGCATTAACTATAAAGCAAGGTAATGCTTTCTTTATTTACTATATGCCTTGTTCATTTTGTACTCTTTTAATTTTATCTTTCACTGTCTATGTGGACCAATGAGCAATACCCTAAACTATGTGCGCGGGGAAACTGGTGTTGGGCCTCTCTGGTCGATGCTCTGATCACTGTACACAAGGCTGGCCCAGTCACCTAGGGCATGCTACAAAGGTCCGCCAATCTCAATTGATTGGCCCCGTGAGAACTATCAGGGTAGCTAACCCGCATCACAGTTGAGTTAACGACAACATGGTCGTGCACCTTCTATATGCTTGCAACACTTGTTAACTTGTTAATTAAGTTCCACTTCTCTTTATTATTTCTCTTTCACTATGTTAAGAATAATACTTGTATTTATGATCATAGGCACACCACATAAGTCACATAATAATAATTACTATGACCATAGGCACAACTTATAATAATGCAAATATAATAGCAATTTAAAACCCTAAGTCAAACTTGGATCAAACTCTAATGATTATGTTCTACTCAAAATTTCAGAAAAATGTTCTAAGTGTTCTAGGCGCATGAGCACTATGCAGGCGCATGAGGCCTGTTTAGGCGCATGGGTACTATTTGGACGTTTTACCACTTAGACGTTTGGGACATCCCAGATGCATGGGCACTATTTGGACGTTTGGTCCACACAGGCGTCTGAGTCAAAATCCTAGACGCATGAGCTACTGTTCAGATGCATGGGCTTACACTTGGATTTTTCTAAGTTATTTTCTAGACGGTTGGGCACTGTTTGGGCGGTTGGGCCCTGTTTAGACGTATGGGCTTACTTAGCACTTTCTAAGGCAAATTTCAGGTGGTTGGGAGTACTGTTTGGGTGGTTGGGGGTACTGTTTGGGCGGTTGGCCCTACTTAGAACATTTCTAAGGCTATTTTGGGCGCATGAGCCCTATTTGGACGCATGGCCAACCTGTTGATCATATTTCTAAATTATTTCCAATCCCAACATCATTATATCCTACACTAAACTTGTTACACCCATTATAAACCTTAAACACACATCTATAACTGTAGAACATCATCATACAAGCATACATATGTACGGTATATGCATAATGGTTGTAAAAAGGTTTTGCATACATTTTCAGCCCCAAAAACTTTTAAAATAATAGAAAACCGGGGTCTAGAAACTCACCTTTGTTGCTTTCAACCTTCAAACTTTTAATCTTTAACCTTCCAAAGAATTCAAACACCTAGATGGGTCTAAAACATACAAACCCGAACACATATACACATAAGAACATATACTTTCGGTTTCTTAGTCAAAACACAACTAAAACCGAACCAATTATGCACAAAATACTTACCTTCGAATTTCTTCTTCTTCTCCTCTCTAGAACCCGAAGCTTTCTGCTCTTTCTCTCTCTATAATCCGAATGAAAAGGTGAAAAGTAACATGACATGGGCGGCCATGTTGCTTTTGTACAAAAAGAATGTTAAATTTTGTACTTTTGACACATTTAACCCCTCCACTTGGGTTATATGGCAATTTCCACTTTTATCCTTCATTTTACCACTCTTTATATTATCCGGGTGTTACAGCATCATACACGTATATGTTTCAAGTATGTAATTATACGTATAATTATGATTAGTGATTTACAATGGTTTTTATTTTATCCTTTACTTTTTTATCATCTTATGTATAAGTTGACATTTCAAGTTTCATGTAACTATATAAATCACTTTTTAATTTATTCTATATTTGTAAACTTTATAGTTGTTATTAATTGGACTTGGTTGATTAATTTTGGGTATTATAGTTGTTGGGCCTTATAATTTATTTTTATCCAATTGAGCCAAGCCCATTATGGATGTGGGCCAAAAGCTCATTAAGATTTTAGTGAATTCTAGACCTATTAAGGTATTAGGCCTAAGGCCGATTAAGATTGGTGGGTTAAATCCTATTTAAAGCTTGGCGGCTCAATGGCCTATTAGGGTTTGTTGGATCAAAGCCCATTAAGGCATGTAGACCGCCCACTATTGTTAGGCCTATTCATGGGCTTCTGTGTTCAAGTGTTTGCATTACCTAATCCATTATCGTTATGTGAGTCATATGGGTTTATAAAAAAACTCCAAGCCTAAAAAGCGGGGTTGTCATACACACCCTCTCCCACATATGGGATTGTTTTGATCTTGAAAGACTTTGTAAGGCATGTTCATCTTGTCTTTTGGCAGCCTTGCTATTCTTTTCCATAGAGATTCTATAATTTAGTCATGCTTCTTAAGACTACAGTGGTCCTATAAAATTCAATATAGTGATAGTGGCTAGATCATATACCACTTCAATTAAGGGAATGACATAACCAAACTTAGGACAAAGTCTACTAACAACTTTCTCCATGACCTTTTGATCGGAGATTTCTTCACCACATTAACGTTGATGAACCACATTATTCATGACCCTTGAGAAGTAATCAACGACTACCTCATCATCTTTCATCATGAGGTTCTTAAAGGTCCTTTGAAGGCCTTGCAGTTTCATGGATTCAACTTGTGAGTCTCCATGAAATTCTACTTGTATTATTTCCCACGTTCTTTGGTTGCATCAGTAACAACAATACGTGAGACTACAATAGATTGTCATGTACCCCTTGTTGAATCAATGTCACAGCTTAACATCTTTCTTCTTTGCGTCTCTGGTATCTTGAACTCCATCACCAGTAGTTGTTATGTCAAGATAAAATACATCCCATAGCTCACGCGATGACAAAATTGATTTCATGCAAAGGATCGGGTGCTCATAGCATTTGCCTCGGGATGTCAGAAATAATAGGGTTTATAAATTTTGATGAATCTACAATTAGAGATGAGTACATATGACAAGCTCATTGAGATAAGAGGTCAAGGATTGTGATAACATAGCTCTAATACCATAATGTTAGTATTTAGAACTATGGAATCTCAATAAAATAAGAAAAAAAGAGCTTGAAGAATGCAGACAATACTAGAAAAACTGCAATAGATGACGAGCAATACGTATAATCTTTGGGGTCAGATGACGCGCAAATGCATGTCAAGGAAGGGGTAGTCATAAATGAAAGATGACAGCATTCGCGCGTCATCTCCTTATGACGCGTGAAGGATGACGCACATTTTATGATGGTCAATAGATGACGCGCAATGGGCGTCAAGGAAGAGGTAGTCATAAATGAACAATGACACACATGCGCGTGTCATCTATGTAATTTTTATGACGTGCTAAAGATGATACGCAGTGCACATCATAAATTTACCTGCTTTTTTAAATATTTTTTTATTTCTAATAATTTTACTGTTATTTTATAAAACAAATTGTCGAATAACACTAAAAACGAAATCCATTTAAATACCAACAAATTTACAAAAGTTGTTAAATAATATCAACTACAAAGCAAATCCAAATTCATTGCAATACAAATACAAATACAAGTCCAAACATTTCTATGCAGGCCTACATATAAATGAAATTCGATACGTAACACGACCAGTATTCACGAACTTCATCCAAATCACCATCGGTGTATTCATCTTTACCTCCTCCAACCTAAGACAAAACCAATTCACCAAATTAAACTTGTCAAAAAATAACCAAAACCGCTTCCATCAACCTGACCAGTTTAAGGTAAACAATCTCAAACACTTAACTAGTTTATTAGATCACTAGGTTATGGACCCGTGTAATACACATGATGTATAGTAGATATATTCTAAAATGTCTAAAAAATAGAAATATTGCTATTACATACAACAATAAAGAAACAATAGTAAATTATAAATAAAGTAATCCTTCGGATGTTTTATGCATTATACACTTTGTATGAACTTTCAACCTAATTCCTTGTTTTCTTCTAAGCTAATTTTGATGTTAAACATTTGACCCGTTAGAAATACAATACATCAAATTAACTCATTCATAATTAAGTCGAAATTGTGAAATTTAGTTTATAGAAGCTTGGAATTGCACCATGTAACACTCTAACTTGCTATTGAAGCTTAATTATACTCTGGTTTTGACATGAAAGCATACTCGATTTTTTCTGATGTGTATTCTGGAGTCTCAATCTTGCATGTCCCTCCCACTACACATTATATCAAATCTTCCCTGATGCGGTTATTTAAGAGAGTTAGTACGCAAAATCAGTATTACTAACCACAAAAATACGTTTTATGATTCTTTATCCATTCACAAGGAGAAATTATATACTTCCATGCTTAATTGAGTAGTGTTATTAACCCAGCCATGTCTGGAATTGTTAAAACCCATATTTTAAAAGTTATGGCATATTTTATATTTAACATATATAATGAACATAACAATGCATGTGAACCAATAATGATAGAGCTAGAAATTTTATCCTATGAGGTTACTTTTTTGTGCTCAGATTTTATAGGGCGGGCTGGTTTTTCGCTAAGTTAAAAGAATAAAAGGTCATAGATGATAACCTCATGGACAATTTGAGTGAGAATAAATTTTAGAACCAAAGCGATAAGGAATCACATGGTCGCAAAATGCTCTGCAAGAAATTAAAGGAAAATTCAGTGAACATTCATATGAAAAATGAAACAAAAGTGTACAATCAAGAATACTAAGTTGGAGGTTTATTCATGCAAATAAAATTAGTATCAAATTGAAACTATTTGAATTTCAAGGCTGTTGTGCTATTTTATGGGTAAAGATAAAAAAGAACTCACTTGAGATGGATTAATCTTGTTTCAGAGTAAAAGGACTCATGTTATTTTCTTTCATCTTGTCACAAAAAAGAGGATCGATGGGATCATAATTCAATAAAGAATGGATTCAACCAAAAATTCCATACTGTACATTATATATAAATATCAAAAATCAGTGTCGTCCATTCCAATCTATATACCTCCACCCCTGTGAACCAATATCAAATTAGCAAAACATTCATCCTATTTATAATTAGTAACTACTAATGAGTGCGTAGACCATGTGAGGTTGTATCTACTCGATTGTTGTTATTTAAGCTATTAGGCGCCACCAAGTTAACCAATAAATAAACCAAGACTAACTTCTGTTGTTCATGTATATTAGAAAAATGTATGTAACCTTGTCATGAAAAGATAATAATAAGATGAACTTGCTTTGAATAACAATTAAACTAATGGTCTTTCATTCGAACTTTCCAAAACTACATTCCGAATCTAAAACTCTAAGTTACCTTAGATAATATAGATGTTATTAATCAAAACATTTCAACTGCAAGAAAAGATAAAAAGCTCACATTCTGACTCCACATTGTTTTCAACGAATAGATATAAAAATTCAATTTAATAAAATCAATGGATAGAAGTGTATATAGGTGACAGTGACAAGAACATCACATTGAGAGGAAAGTGAACCCTAACTTATGCAAGTGTAATACCCTGTAGCCAATATTGGAGATAAAAAAATGTAAAGGAAGTATAGGGATGTAACATGCATAAAGCCATCTAGATCCACTACATTCCCTATGAAGGCTTTAGAATTTATGAAGTAAAAGTCATGCATATTCAAAAATACGTGTACCTGATAAATATAATCAGGCGTTAAAATTAAACATCCCAGCAGGTCCATCCCTAAACGGCTAAACCCATATCATGTATTTCCTTTGCATTGCTCCTTCAAGTAATCTATAAAATATATATGGAGTGAAAAAGTTTAAATACATCTCACATATTAAGTTAAAGATATATATAATTCAAATAAAAGGAATCATTAGGTTGGGATCGTAACCAAACATATATCCTAGATGTAAAACTTTATCCTCATGGAATTATGAAGGTCTGAAAAGATTGATGAAGTAACTCTGTTGACCCAATGCTTCTCTCAAGAAACCAATGCTTCTCTCTAGAAACCCGTAATTGATGGACATTCACAATTGGTGTTGGTGTTGGTGTTGGTGTTGGTGTTGGTGTTGGTGTTGGTGTTGGTGTTGGTGTTGGTGTTGGTGTTGGTGTTGGTGTTGGTGTTGGTGTTGGTGTCGGTGTTGATGATCATTTTTTGAATTCTTGAATCAATTAGAAATCCAAATCAGAGTAAAATCAAGGATTCAAGATCTCAATAACATGTTCCACAACCTCATTATAAAGAAACAAAACCCCCCAAAATCTTAGTACGTAATAAACACCCCATTTAAGCCCCAAATAAAAAACCAAATGTCTAAATTGTGGTTCGTATGATTTTGATTCAACATAGCTGGAATCTATTAAATTACCTGGAACAACAGCCCATAAAGTCCGCTAAAGAACCCTAACAATCTAGAAGATATTGTATTGAATAGGTTGTTTTAGTACATGAAACAATAAGATGAATCGCGCGACTACATTAAATAAGAAGGAAATCAACGGGAATGACTCAACAATGCAAGAGACAAGGGTCGCCTAACAAACTAGTTATAAGACAATATATTCATTTGAAATCTAATGTAAATAACCCCCATGCACGTAAATATCAGGAACATAAATTCTTCACGTGCATGACTTGATCACCTCTTCTGCATGAACACTATTAGAGTCATTCTTCATCAAGAAGCTCAACATTATGTACAAATGCACATAATAGTCTTATGTCTTGTAGCGCTTGTGGTTTATTAGAAAAGTCATTTTCTCATCTGCAAGGAATAGTTGAAAACTTAAACAAATGCAATAGTTCCTAACCTCATTTTTGAAACATACCTTTAAGATACATTCTTAAACAACTATATATATAATACCAAACAGAAAAATCAGATAAAAATAAAACAAACATAATATCAGAATGTATATAGTTTCAATCCTCATATTTAAACATACCTTCAAGTAACATTCTGGAACCACCATATTAGTTTAATTCGAATTCATGTAAATAATTAAATATAGTTCAATAATCTAATAAACTCAACAAATTGGACTACAAATTAAACTAACTAGCATACCCAAAACATTAAATAAAAATAAAACACATGTAAATGTATTCAACACCTGAAGTAACCTTTCTGACATGAAGAGATTGATGAATATATATATATATATATATATATATATATATATATATATATATATATATACACACACACATATATACACACACACACATATATATATACACACATATATATATGTATATATATATATGTATAGATATATATACATATATATATGTATATATGTATATCTATATCTATATTACTATATAAAGCATAAACATGGGACACAAATGTAATTTCAAAAAAATTTAAGACACCTAATACAAACTCTTAAACATTAGGTACAAGTGTTCACACTCAAAACGTTCGCAAATCTAGTAGAGTTAGCATTCCACCTGAAAGATATGGATTTTTCATGAATGGATGCTATGTGGTTGACTCCGATAAGCCAACTACATACCATGATCCGATGTCCAATTCAGATTGTGACAAATGGCTGGAAGCCATGAACGTAGAGATGCAATCCATGTATGACAACCAAGTTTGGGAATTGGTTGACCCTCCACTTAACTTCAAACTGGTTGGATGCAAGTGGGTTTTCAAGAAGAAAACGGACATGCATGGAAACTTGGATACTTACAAGGGAAGACTTGTAGCAAAAGGTTTCACTCAAACTTAAGGGGTTGATTATGATGAAACCTTCTCGACTGTGGCAATGTAAAAGTCAATTAGGATATTGTTTACCATAGCTGCTCATTATGACTATGAGATTTGGCAAATGGATGCCAAAACCGCTTTCCTTAATGGACATCTCGAAGAGACTCTCCATATGGTTCAGCCTGATGGTTTTGTCGATCCACGATATCCTAATAAAGTATGCAAGTTAAAAAGATCAATCTATGGATTGAAACAAGCATCGAGAAGTTGGAATCAACGTTTTGATGAAGTGATCAAGAAATTCGATTTCATCAAGAACGCTGACTAGGCTTGTGTGTATAAAAAGGCTAGTGGGACCATAATTATATTCTTAGTATTGTATGTTAATGACATACTACTATTTAAAAATGATATTCCAATCATGGAAGGTGTTAAAACCTGGCTTGGAAGTTGTTTTTCCATAAAAGAACTCGGTGAAGCCGCCTATATTTTTAGAATAAAGATCTATAGGGATAGATCGAGGCGGTTGATAGGTTTAAACCAGAGTGCATACATTGATAAAATCTTGAAAAGGTTCAAGATGGAAAACTCTAAGAAATGTATGGTACCTATTCAAAGAGGGACAATATTGAGTACATCTTAATGTCCAAGCTCAAAGGATGAGCAAGATTGAATGAAGGACATCCCATATGCGTCTGCTAT
>BJCO01457603.1:0-11306 GCA_018326465.1 Flaveria floridana | reverse complement strand
TAAATAATCAAGAAATGATAAAGTATTGATAAAGTGATAGCCTGTGTGTATTGATATTTTGATAGACAATGATTATTTTCAACTGATAAAGCTAATATCTTCTACAAAAGTTATTTAGCAAAGTAAACCTAGAATTCACTCAGCGAAGTTGACTTTTGTATGCATATCAGTTGACAGGTGAGAGTTAGAGCTATGGGATAGAAGCATGGGACTGAAGCTTCTTGGCACTAAAAGACTGGTATCCCTGATGGAGAAAAGCTTAAGAGGACTTTTAAATAGTTTCTAAAGATTAAAGACAATGTTTATATTTCGTTTGTAATGAATTGAAATTACAGTATTTTCCGCTGCAATATATATTTATACACATATGAGTAAATGATTGTTTTAAATCCATGATTTGCTGTGAATGACCAACTGTGAGGTCTCCCTAGAAAGGAGGGGCCTTACATTCTCTCCCTAGGATATCAGTCACATCTCGGGCCCAGGTAGGGTGGGACGTCACAGGCTAGCAACAACATATGGCAGCGGAAACAAACTATAATAAGAGCACAAAAGGAGAGAACATCATATGCCATTAATGTTTAGAGAAAAACCCGGCTAGAAGTAGGTCTAGCCCCCAATACAAGTACATAATTCATCAGTATAAATCATTTCCAATAATAAAAAATGTAAAATGTTCAAAATGTTTTAAAAACAAAACAAGCCAATGCCATGGGTCACTGTGCTAGGTCAAGGTCTTCTATTACAGCTAGACTCCTATCACGGATTACCTGAAACATGCTCAAAAGAAAATTATGTCAACTAAAAAGTTGGTGAATTCAAGTGCTTAAAGTTTAAAAACAAAAGGATTCAATAGAATCCATATTTAATTTAAAAAGAATCATAGTTTCATTGTTGTAGGGGATCACAATCAACCCTGCACTCAGTCCCGGCTAGCCTCTTTAAAAGTTATGTTGTACCGGTTAATCCCGAAGGAAGAATTGAGCCTCAAACAGTGGACCATACCTGCAGGATGGTTCACCCTAGTATCTTATAAAAACCTGTCACATGACATAAAGGACCCCGAAGGATCTTAGTGTGGTACCCTTTTCGTTCATCACGGAATGCACTGTGTGTGGGGGATTCCCCAAGTAGATCTACCCATATAAAACAAGCGGTTCACACAAGAATTAATGATCATAATACAAGTATCAGCAGGTATGAATATTACCACAACATACAACAACATGTAAAGCACATATATAGTTCAGTTAAAACAGAGCATGCTTCATCCCAAAAACAGTAGTAAAAAACGGGATCACTAGAACTCACCTTAGGTTTCAAGCAACGGGTTCTTCGAGTACCGGGAAAAGTTTCAAGTCTAGCACCCTACCATCTTGATTATGTGATAAGCCATTGATTCTAAGGTATTAAAGGTGGACAAAGTGTGTTAAGAAGTTAAATGTTCAACTAGCTTATATTTGTTAAGGCTTGCATAAAAAAAGTTTCCTTTTATAGAAAGCTAGGGTTTCTAACGGAAATTTTATGTTTTACTACATTGGATAATTTATACAAGTTAGATTAAGTTTACCATGTGATTACTAGTCCAAAGGGGTCGATTTATAGAGGATTGGCGGAATTTACAGTTTAGTCCTTTAAGTTTCAGAATTTACAATTTCTACACTAAAGTTTATTTTCTTACATTTATTGACTTTTATGGCCCAATATCAGACCTTGGGAGTTAAAAAATACATTTTTAATAAGTTAAATTCCCAATTTTTTAGAATTTAGATTTGAGTTAGTAAACTTATGTTTTTAAGTTTACCGGTTACGGTAAAACTAAGGGTTTTTAACGGTTAAGTATTAAATCTTGTAGTTTTAAGTCTTAAAACTTTAAATATTATTTTAATAACTTCAAGTAAGTTTTGTAATCTGACAAGAATGTATTTATAAGCTATTTCGGTTGAAAGTCTCATATTTAAGTTTGACCATTTAAAACGCGTTTTTACCCGAAACCGACCGTCCAAAAGCATGTTTAACCAAATTTTTCACCAAATTCAGGTCTTAGGGGTGACAAATTAATGATATAATATAGTTTTCATAAATTTCATGTTTATCCTTTTAGTTTTCCTTCAAACGTTACCCGGTTAAGACCCATTTTTAGCTAAAAATTCCTTTTAAATTGTCTTTTGACCATTTAATCAACAAATCCAATCCAAAACACTTTGTTAACCCTTTCAGAGCCTGGAATACTTTTAATATGGTTAAAATCTATGTTCTCTTATTTTTAAGTCATTTTACCACCTTTCGGTTCCCAAAATAAGCTCAAAATACCTACAAGTCCATACTTTTATTATTTTTAACCATTAACATCACCTTATACACCTAATAATACCCAAAATTACTAAAATAATAATTCTAACTCATGGTTTTAACATATAACCAAAGAACAAGTTGTAGATAGGTGATTTCACCATTTTAACCCTTTACACATGTGTAAAACATTAGGGGTCGTCTTAAACATTACCAAATCATTTTGTAACTTTCAAAATAGGTTATTAAGAGTCTTATAAATCATGTACAAGAAGATTAAAAGCTTTGGTTTAGAGGTTTCAAGACATAAAGGTTAGATGATGCAAAAATCACCCAAAAAGAAGGTTTTCATGATGAAATTCAGGTTCCACTCTTAGAATGACCAATATAATGTGTGAGGCACCTCTAGTGAAGTTAAGAGCTCCTCAAGGACAAGATGATGGCAACAAGAAAGTAAGGCTTTTTGTAGATTAATATAGGAATAACACAAGACATAGCTTAGTTCGGGTGTGTTGATGCTTACACTTTGTGTGGTTCACGATTTGGAGAGTGTAGAGGGACAAAATGATCTGTAAATATTCAAAAAAGGGCCAGAGATTTCGAACTTGATGAAACCGTGTATCAAAAGCTCACAAGTTAGCACCCTCTTGCTAGTTTAATGTTGACCGATGATGTTTGATGATGTTCTTCGATGATTATGGCTGAAATGGCGTTAGAACCGTGGGTGTGTGTGTTTTTTCTGCTAGAGAGAATCCGAGATGAGAGAAGAGAGAATTAAAGGTGAGAATGAAGTTCAAATTTGCATGAAAAGGTAGTGGAGGAGGATGGTGGCAAGTGTGGGTGGTGTAGAAGGGAATGGATTGGTGGAGAGGATGGTGAAGGGGTGGCCCAGCTTGGAGTATAGTTGAGGTGATTTAATTTTAAATTTTTATTAGTTATTGTTATTATGTAGTATTATTTTGTAGTGAAGAGTAGCATTTTTTATGGTAAACACTAGTTAGTTGTTAAGCATTAAGCATGCATGTGTGTGTTTTAACCATGAATTATGTGTATATACACACACATTTGAATTGTTTCAATTAAGATTTAATTTTTGCAAAGGTGACTAATTGACTTTCCCCGAACACGAAGTTGCCCTATGCTAAGGCTAGATTTAGCTTAATCATCTCAAAAATCATATGAAATAACAAAAATGACAATAATAGCAATAACAATAGTAATGCTAATATTAATAATGATAATGATATTAGCATTAATATCAATTGTATGGATAATGATGCAGGAGGTTACAGGTTAGAATTATGACCTAGAGGTCGGTTGTTATAGATCGGTGAATCAATCCCTTAGAAGTTCACATTTGCAACCTTGTAACTACCCCCAAAAGCATACATCTTGTTGTTCAGGGCCTTCGTAATCAACCAACCAAACTGTACCACCAAAAAAAGAATAGATTCATCAGCTATAATTAGACAAACTTACAACCTAATCAAATCATCCCTGACTTGAAAGGTTACAAATACGTGCAAAATCAGGAAATGACAAAACTCTACTTAATTACATCAACTAACAACTAGTATACTAAACTAGAAGTTCTCACACGACTTCCTAGTTCTCGCGTGAAAAGAACTTCTCACGCGACAACTTTAGGTTCTCGCGCGACTTGATATTTGATGTCTTGATTTGAGTTTTCGAGCCTCTAGGTTCAATCCGTACAATCTCCCCCAAGGCTCGATGAATCAATGCTTTAGAAGTCCACGTCTGCAACCTTGTAATTGCCCCGATAAGTTAGATCTTGTTGTTCAGGTCCTTCGTAATCAACCAACTGAATTGTACCGCCAAAAAATGAATAGATTCATCAGCTGCAATTGGACAAGTCTGCAACCTAATCAAATCGTCATTTCCAAACTTAAGCAGATCCACAAGGTTAATGATACAATAATCTTTATCTATACAATGTATCAACGCGTATCCTGTCTCCTTCTCACAACTCCACCACATTAGCTTAGATAAGTCGTTAACTGGCACATATCTTGGATGCTTAAAAACTCGTATCTTCATCGGCTTGTTAGTGTTAGGGTGTATACGCGTCTTATCTTCAATGACTTTGGATTTAGCAGCTTTGAAGTCTTTGAAGTTGGTCTTACTCTGCCTCTATATCAAGTTCCTTATCAAGTTCCCTTTTCCATAGTTGCTCAGATTAATGTTAGGAACACCACCCATAACATATAAATTAGATGCTCTAAGCGTATGAAAATCGTGCTCGTCCCTATAATACTCTATCGCACCTGGCTTTCTCTTCACTACATACATATTCTTTTCTGCATCATACACCCAACTAATAATCAGTTTTGAGTTTCCGTACCTTATGAAAGGCTTGGAATGTCTTAGCATGTGTACATAAGCTGGTGGAGGAGGAGCATCAACAGTAATATTTCCGACCTGACATACGACACATTGACTAGTAAGATCTGAAGCTTTGTCAGTCGTCTCTTTAGTACTTGAAACATGAACTATATCTCCTTCTTCAACCAAGATATCTAAAAATAAGTGTTTGAGACTATTTCCAAACACATAAGTGTAATCCACAGTTTCCCTCTAAGTCATCAAAAGTACCGAAGTCTTCATCAAATTCCTCAGCAAGTATCTGTTGCTGGAATGTATAAAATTCTTTCTCATATGTGTTTAGTAGCGGGATCCAAAAGGAATATTGTCAACTACATCATCAGGACTTAGCCCGAAGACATTGGATGAACCGATGATCTAGAAGGACCAACAACTGAACCCAAGCCACCACCCTAATCATCATCAGCATCCTTCTTATCTCCTTTATCATCCATTCCATCATCATCATCACTATCATCATCATCATCATCATCATCATCTTCATCATCAATATCATCAATATCATCATCCACATCATAACTAAAATCAACCATCTCCAAATCATCATCATCATGTACTAGATTAGGGATTGGAATATCATGCCCAGGCTCCATAAACCCCTTTCCAGTAAAAACTAAGGTCGATCCTCAGTAGCTATAGTAGGAATAGTGGTAGATGGCTCTTGATCAACATCAGCAGTCTTTGTTGTCCTTTCAGTCATAATAGGATCAACAACATGCTCTATAGCAGTAGTAAGATCACTAACAGCTTTAGGACCAATAGATTATTGTCCGTTCGACTCTCCAAATTCTGTAGTTCATAGCTTAGCAACAAAAATAGAACACAAGAAGTGAGGTCTTTGATGTTCAGCTTTATGATTTGAATATAGATAAACATAAACTGTTGTTGATGTTCAAGACTCTTTATTCTTTCATCTTTCTCTAATATATTCTGATATCGATCATCAATTACTTGAGTTTTCTCCATCATCTCTTTCTCAGATACCAGAACTCTCTTCTCAAGAGATACCCTCGTGGGTGAATCATGTGCAGACTCAGTATGTTTTCTTCGCTCTAGAGTAGTATTGATGAAGTCATCCA
Source organism: Flaveria floridana (assembly GCA_018326465.1). NCBI lineage: Eukaryota > Viridiplantae > Streptophyta > Magnoliopsida > Asterales > Asteraceae > Flaveria > Flaveria floridana. The sequence continues at coordinate 5,532 of BJCO01457603.1, read as the reverse complement.
TCCCAAACATGTCATTATGCCCTTGATCCCTTGGTGGTGTCCCCAACATATTATCAGCAGTGGGTATAGTAGATGATGTTACAGTTTTTGATTCTATAACAATCACTAATGTATCTTGTGAAATAGCCTCGCTAGCTGTACTGGAGTCTTAGACACAGGAATATCAGAACTTGTCGAGACAGTGGTCATCAGGGTCCGACACTTACGCAAAACACCTCGTCCTTTACCCCTCCCACATGGACTAACATCAAAATCAGCTCATTTCCTAGCCATACTCTTCTTTCTCCTCTTAGTAGATGGAGAATCCCTGGAATAAAATAATAATCTTTTTTCTCAATAATGCATTTTGTAAGAGTTTCTTGCACTCTGGGTCTTTCTTCAAGCACATATTGGACATTCCCAATACTCTCAGTCTCACTACCTGTGAACCACGTATTCAACTCATCTTGTACTAACATCCTTGCACCTTGTGAACATCTTGGAGCATCCTCCGATGTACTAGAATGATCTTCTCCTTGATAGCCTTCAAAGAATCTTCCAAGCTTGGCAAAGGTAGCACCATCCCATGCATTCCCATGAGCTCCCATCAAATAAGTGAATATGTCTTTCTTCATCACCATAACAACATAGGTGGATGACTAACTCAGTATTAATAGCATTCACAATCATAGTATGAATCTGGGTTACATGATGAACTTTTTTCCCGTAGCAGCAATCACAATCTTCTGCATCTTCGCAAACATAGACTTGGATATGCTATAAGGTAAATCATCAATAAGTGATACCAGTAGGGATCCGAATACAAAACATAGGCTATCCATTCCAGCCTTCAAGTTACTCAAGCAATGAATCACCATGTGAAATAAATACTTCCAGAATGGAGGTAAGTATTTTTTTCTCCGGCAATGGATATCTATGATCATAACCCACCCTCTTCGAAGAATCTCTTGCCACTTCATCATCAATCTTTACCAGGGCATAAGGCTAATCTTCTAATAGTAGGACACTGTTGATCACCTCTACAGTAACAACCACTCTCTTCCCCTTGACAGTAGAAGAAATACAGGTTTCTCCCTGAGAAGAATGAACCATCCTACAACAATAAGACGTGCAAGTTCACACCAGCCCGAAACATTGTTGTAGCAACGCCTAAAGTACCCCAAAGGAAACCCGTTCCTATTGCACAAGCTCCTGCTACTAGAGCCTATGCTAGTCCTCAGCCATTGTGCAACATCTGCAAGTATCACTATGCGGGGAATAATCCATGTTGTATTTGCTCACTATGCGGGAATATGGTCACTTGGTTGCCACCTGTCATCATTCACCCAACAATGTTGCGTTGGTTTCTAACCGTGCTTGCTATAATTGTGGGGAAACCGGCCATTTTTGCTCACAATGCCCTCAACTTGCGGGTAATGTCCCACAAGCTCGAGGACGTGCTTTCAACATCAACGCGAATCAAGCACAAGCAAATAACGACGTGCTGAACGGTATGTTTCTTGTTAATAACTCCTATGCTTACATCTTGTTTGATTCGGGAGCCGATAAGAGTTTTGTCTCTTTAGAATTTGAACCAATACTTGCTAAGTCGCATACGAAATTAGAAAAGCCTCTCACCGTTGAAGTCGCCGATAGAGAACCTATCACCGTTGATGTCATTATTCGTGATTGCATCTTGAGCCTAAACAAACACGATTTTCCTATCGATCTTATTCCCATGAAACTTGGAAGCTTTGACGTCATCATCGGCATGGATTGGTTAGCCAAACATTATGCGGAAATCATTTGTTTTGAGAGGTGCATTCGAATTCCTTTACCTTCACGGGATACATTGAAAGTTTTCGGTGAAAAATCCTCCAAAGGACTCAAGCTTATGTCATATACTCAAGCCCGAAAATTTCTAAGTAAGAATTACATGGCTTTCTTGACCTACGTGGTCAACACGAAAGTCAAAGGGAAAGACCTTAAGGAAGTTCCGATTGTACAAGACTTTCCGGAAGTGTTTCCTGATAACCTTAGTGGTCTACCTCCCATACGTGAAGTTGAATTTAAGATCGACTTGATTCCGGGAGCGAACACTGTGTCTAAGTCACCTTATCGACTTGCATCATCGGAAATGCAAGAGTTAGCTAGTCAGCTTCAAGAACTGTCTGATAAGGGCTTTATCCGTCCAAGCTCTTCGCCATGGGGTGCACCTGTTATGTTCGTGATGAAGAAAGATGGATCGTTCCGTATGTGCATTGATTACCGTGAGCTCGACAAACTTTCTATCAAGAACCGATATCCTCTTCCTCATATTGATGACCTTTTTTATCAACTTCAAGGAGTTGCTATATTCTCAAAAATTGATTTACATTCTGGCTATCATCAACTATGAGTTCATGATGATGATATCCCAAAGACTGCGTTTCGTACTCGATATGGACAATACGAGTTCATGGTTATATCCTTTAGGTTAACAAATGCTCCTGCTGTCTTTATGGATCTCATGAATCGAGTATGTAAACCGTATCTGGACAAGTTTGTGATTGTGTTCATAGACGACATACTTATCTATTCAAGGTCTAAAACCGATCATGAACTTCACTTGCGACAAGTTCGTGAGCTATTGAAAAAAGAACAATTTACGCAAAATTCTTAAAGTGCGAATTCTGGCTTGAGGAGGTCCAATTTCTAGGACACATGGTGAATAGCCAAGGAATTCACGTTGACCTTACAAAGGTGGAAGCTGTAAAAAATTAGTGTGTTCTTACAACCCCAACCGAAGTTCATTCTTTTCTTGGTCTAGCGGACTATTACCGACGTTTCATTTCCAACTTCTCTAGAATTGCGAAGCCGCTTACTTCCTTGACTCAAAAGAATAAACCATTCAAGTGGGGGTCTGAAGAAGAAGAAGCCTTTGAGCACAAACTGTGTAATGCTCCTATCTTGACCCTTTCTGATGGAAACGATGATTTCACCGTATACTATGATGCATCTATGAAAGGCCTTGGTTGTGTTCTCAGGCAATGAGAAAAGGTCGTAGCATATGCGTTGAGACAACTGAAGGTCCATGAGGTGAATTACACGACCCATGATCTTGAACTTGGTGTTGTGGTTTTTGCCTTAAATATTTGGAGGCATTACCTTTATGGGACGTAATGTATAGTCTACACCGATCAGAAAAGCCTTGAACATGTTTTCAATCAAAAGGATCTCAACATGAGACAGCGTCATTAGGTCGAGTTGGTTAGTGACTATGATTATGATATTCGTTACCACCCTAGAAAGGCAAATGTCATAGCCGATGCCCTAAGTCGTAAGATTCATAACAAGATGGTCTCGTTTCAAGAAATTCACGATCGACGATAATGGTTTGATACCTTAGGAGAATTTGATACTGAGATTCGTCTGGATGTTAATGAGACTACGGTGCTGCTGCAAAATTTGAGGATTGAGATTGACATCGAGACTTGTGTCTTGGAGGCTCAACAAGCGGTTTTAGCGGAAGGAAAAATGGGAGAAGAATTAGAGTATAATCTGCAAGCTCAATTGGAAACGAAACCCAATGGACTGTTGTATTTCTTAAATCGAATTTGGGTTCCAAATTATGATAATCTTCGTACCTTCATCATGAATGAAGCTCATCAAACTCGTTACTCTATTCACACTAGTTTCGATAGGATGTATATGGATCTGCGTGGGCAATACTGGTGGCTTGGAATGAAGAAAGACATCGCAACTTACGTAGCAAAGTGTCTTGCGTGTACGAAGGTTAAGGCCAAACATCAACATCCTAGTGGATTGCTTGAACAACCAGAGATTCCTATGCGGAAATGGGAACATATATCCATAGATTTCATAACCAAATTACCTCGCACCTCTCGTGGTCATGATAGTATATGGGTGATTGTTGACCGTTTGACCAAACGGACATATTTTATACCCATACCTGACACTTACAAAACATCAAGGCTGGCTCGTATATACGTTATGAGATTATGAGTCGTCATGACGTACCTTTGCATATCATATCCGATCGAGAAGCTCGTTTCACTTCGCACTTTTGGTCGTCTATGAAAGAACTCTTAGGTACACAACTGGATCGAAGCACGGCTTACCATCCTCAAACGTTCGGTCAAACCGAGCGAACCATTAAGACCCTAGAGGATTTACTACGTCTTTGTGTCGTTGACTTTGGTGGTGACTGGGATACGCATTTACCTCTCTCGGAATTCTCTTATAACAATAGTTAGCACTCGAGTATCAAGATGGCACCTTTTGAAGCACTTTATGGTCGCAAATATCGGTCCCCAATTTACTGGACGGACATTGGTGAAAATTTCATCACTGGTCCTGAACTCATACAAGAAACGACTGATAAAGTCTCCACGATTCGTAAAAACCTTGAAGTGGCTAGAAGTCGACAAAAGAGTTATGCGGACAAAAGACGCAAGCCGTTGGAATTACAATTTGGGGATATGGTTCTTCTTAAAGTCTCACCATAGAAGGGATTCGTTCGCTTTGGGAAGAAGGGTAAATTAGCTCCATGTGTTGTAGGACCTTTCAAGATCCTAAATAGGATCGGGAAAGTGGCTTATAAAACTGCTTTCCGATCTTAGCGAGGTTCATCCTATTTTCCATGTCTTAAATTGTAACAACCTTGAAATTTTTTTTTAGGTATATAATTATGATTAATTATAAAAAGGTTAGGGGTATACATTTTCATATGCATGCTTACATGCATGTATAATATTAAGATAAATTTACCTAAATATATGTATATTTGCATGAGATGTACGTATGCATGTGCATATATGTGTATGTTTTACGTATGCATGTTACATGCATGTATGTATATGGATAGTTTAAGTATATACGAAGGTTTATGTGCCAGAAATTTATAACATTTGTGCATATATACAAACTTTTACGTATGCATGTTTATAGGTTTATAAAAATTGTGTAAGTAATATATTTTCATGAGTATATAAATATAGATATATATACATAGATACATACCTACGGGTACATATATATATATACACCACCATACTAAAACAAAATCTAACTAAATTAAAACTCACATATATATATACCTAGTTTAAAATCCATATATGTATATATATATACATAAACTCACGGGCATATATACATATATAAACTTACGGCCATATGTACATATATATAACATACGGGCATATATACATATGTATATATAAATCAACTCAAAATTCACCAAATCAAACCACAAACAATCAAAACCTATCTAAACTAAAAACTAAAACATTCAAACTATCACCATAACCCATCGGCCACAATATACCCGAAACCCATCAACCTTTGACTCGGTTTTTGCCTTGTTCGAACACCAACCCACCAACACCCCAAAACCACTCCCGGTAACCTATCGAACCATCCCTCACCCTCGGTTTTTGCCTTGAAACCGCCTACACCTCCATCATTACAAGGAATATGATAACTCCAAGAAGAATTCCTTGGATGTCTCCCATTCACACCCAAAGTCAAGGCCTAAACACCTAGGCTCCTAAA
>BJCO01457599.1:0-10289 GCA_018326465.1 Flaveria floridana | reverse complement strand
ATACTTAAAATAAATATATTAAATAACATATTAATTAGGATAAATTTATTAAATATGGGCAAATTAGAAAGTAGTATATATAACAGGCGTACCTTATGTTTATAAAAATTATATTATGTGTATTAAATTGTGAGTAGTATGACAAGTGTGTTATCCTCAAATAATTTATATGATATTATAAATAATATAGATATTGATTATTATTATTATCATAGTATAAAAATATTTAATAATTGTATAGTTAAGTATTGAAATAATTTACTATTTATTTATAAGTTCTATTATAAAAATAATAAAAATAATAATAATAATAATAATAATAATAATAATAATAATAATTACTACTACTACTACTACTACTGCTACTGCTACTACTACTAGTACTACTACTACTATTATTATTATTACTATTATTATTATTATTATAAAAGTATAAGTACGTATATAGTTAAGTATTCAAATAAGATAATACTAAATTTAAATGTTAACTTAAAGTATTATAAATGATAAAATATATAATGTTGGAAGTTAAATAATCTTACATTATAAAATAATATATTAATAATTTGAATTATTTAATGTATTAATTAGAAGAACTTTATTAAATGATGGGCAAAATAGGAATTATTGCATAGCACACGTGTACCTAGTGTTTAAGAGTTTGTATTAGGTGTCTTATTTTTTATGAAATTATATTTATGTCACATGTTTATGCTTTATATAGTAATATAGATAACGTTCTATAAAGATTATTTGGGTTCAAGAAAAATGATGCAACTATATTTTAATGAAAAAAAACAATACAGATGTCGATTCTCTCTTTTACCTCTTATAGTCATTAGTAACTTTTAAATAATTATGAAATTATCATCATATTAATCCTATCATTAAATTCAATCAATTTGGATTTTAATATTTTAAATTAATATTATTAATTGGTCTGTAATAATTCATGCTATTAATTTGGCCGGTAATTTTAACTTTTATTTTTATTATCAATTACAGTCCCTAGCATAATTATCATATATTCATACTCGATTTGTACTTATTTTAATCTTGATTTAGCTTGTATGTTTTTTTCATCTCATTCATAATCATTATTGTGAATGAAATTGAGTTGAAATCAAGCGTAAATTTTTTATAATAATTATGTTACTGAAATTATTGTTAGTAATAAAAATAAAAATTAAGATTATTACCGACCAAATCAATAATATGAATTATTATCGTCCAATTAGTAATAGTTTGGATTATTTAAATCAAATTTGCCTTAAATTTATCTACATCAAGTCTCAAAACCCTTTTTGTGCTTATCCAAAAAAATAAACTTTATATCTGCTCTTTCATATCCACATACATCTGCTTTTCACTATTCACCATTCAACCATGGTCTCACTCCTCATCGATCTTCACTTAACTATATTTTTTTATTTTTCAAATACAAATAATTTATTATATATAAACAATTATGTGATAAAAGTCAATTAATTATAACTTAAATATATGTTTTGCATTGATAACTAAAAACATTACATAATAATGGTAACATCCGGCCTCTAATATCATTAATATTATTCGTCTTGCTCATGAGAAGCTTACGGATTTGCTTTTGGTTGCCCGAGTGAAAACTTTCTAAGGGGTCACCTATCCTTAGATTGTTGTCTACTAAGCGCGCTTAATTGTGTAGTTTTCCTATCATCCATAGCCAAAGCACCTAAAACATGTTGTTGATATTACAAGCAAGAGAAACATCTCTCCTGTCCATGGCTGTTATAGGATTTGCCAAGGGCATTACAATCACCTCTTTTTAGACTCATCATCCTCAGTGAACTCTGAAATATCCATCCTTGATGAAGTTTTGCCAACTATATGGAACAACACAAGAGTGACTTTGATGTCATTTTGTAATATACTGGCTCTCATACCACCAATGTTGTGCATTTTACCCATGAGAAGCTCACATATTTGCTTTTAGTTATTCGGGTGAAAACTTCCCAGTATATTATCATCATTGGACTGTTGTCATCTAAGCATGCTTAACTTTGTAGTTAACCTCTCATCCGTGGCTAAAGCACCCAAAATGAATTGTTGATATTAGAAGCAAGACATTATTACGAACCCAACACCTCTCATATTCACGACCAAGTTGGATTAGTCTAGGGTATTACATAATTATAACAAGCAAGATAAAATTGCTACTAAAATTAAGATTACTAAAATAAGATAAAAGCTACAAACCGAGCTGCTTAAGAATTCCTTCTTCAACAATTGTCCCTTTCACGTTCACCCTTTCAAAATTCTTACTGTTAAACTCTGAGATTTTCCCATTTTCTTATTCGTTTTTAATGCCTTTCATCTGGATTTTTAATTTTGTCCCTTCATGAATCAACCTTCCTAAAGTTTTGATTTTTTTTGATAATTCGGGGCACGTTCTCGGGTATGGAATGGTGGTGTCAGATTAACTTTCTTGTTGGCTTGGCATAATAGGATGGTAGCATTGTTGTTTTGCCTGCCAAACGACATTAGCGGTGGTGACAAAATAGAGTGTGGGTTATACTGATTGGGTGGAAAAGATGCTATTAGAACGGGATATGGTTATTTAGGTTATTTTAAGTTTACTTTTTGAAACAAGTTCTAGTATAATAAAGATCTTAGAGAGCATTGTCTATAACTCTTAAAAATGTTAACACTTCTAAGAATTTACTTACATGAATGACCATTGGAGGGGGACTTGTGATTCTCACATTTGTGGCTCTTAACCTTGGTCCAAGCCAAGGCACCATGATGTTCACGCGTGACCATTACATCACATCTGCTCATGGAGTGAGCCATGAGATGCATAGTATATATCCCACCACCTTATGTGGCGGTGGGAAGTAGGTGCAGACCTAGTATGTCCCATTAAAATCACCCGCATCCTATGAAAATAATTTATATAAATGTATAAATACGATATAATCACGAGCTACAAACCATGAAATTTTGATATCAATCCTATTTGTATTGACCCGTCATTGGTACGAAATTAAGTTAAAAGAGTGGAAGATGTTAACAACAACACCCACTAATTATATAGAAGAAAAACATAAAAATATGAATATGAAACAAGAAATTAGTGTTTATATGTTTCTTAGTTTACATGTTAAATTATGTTTTAATATTATAGGTCTCGGTGACAGTCTCGAATCTTCACATTTGACTTAAACCTCGCTGAACAACATGTAAAATTTGTGCTCGGTGTCTCGTGTTCGTGACTAAAATCAACAAAGCATAATCAAGATCATCATCATCAGCATGATAGCACGCATGTAATTTAAATGTTGATTTTCATTTTATCAATAACAAGTTTGTACAAAGTGTTACACTTGAAATGTAACATCCCAAAGTTTGGGTGAAAACCCAATCAAAGGAGATAAAAGGGATGGCTTTGATTTTAAGGAACAAAAGTAGGCCAATGGAAACTTGAATTCCCTAAAACCCCCTACAAATAGAAGGTTGCCACCATGCACACTCTTTCTTTCTTTCTAAGGTTTCCATATAGATCTAGACAGAGGAAGTTACGGTTTTAGAGAGAGAAAGTCAAGATCCTAGCGAATGTAAGGATTGTTATGTGTTAATTGATAGATATAAGCTAGATCTTTGGTTGGTCGGTGAATACACATTAATTTGACTGATAAAGTTAACACCTTCACGTGTGATTATGTAGATCTCGGTTGTTTCTTCTTGGGTTAGGGTGGTTGCATCGAGTTCTACGTGAAGAAGGTGAGTTCTAGATCTTCATTTCTATTTGTTTTGTGTATTTCAAGGCTAGTATACATAGTATAATTGATTTTCTAAATTGTTTAAGGATTTAAAATAAAATGTTGAAATTTTGAATGTTTTATATGAAGTTGATATGATGAATAATAATATATGTATGCACCATAGATTATTGTGTTAGATCTCATGCATGTATTTTGAATGTTTTTATGAAGTTGATATGATAAACAATAATATTTCTATGAACTCTAAATTGGGTTATTTGATCATATGCGTGTATAGATGAAAATTGGTCAAGTATATATTGATGCAAACAATCTACCGTCACTTGCATTGGCATTCGGTCAACTGCATCACTATTGCCCATGTTTACCGTTGTCCACATTACCTAAGTACATAGTTTACCCGCATTGCCTTCACTGTTATTCGCATTGGTTAGCCTTTCGTATTGGGTTGTCTAACCTCATTTCCCACACTTAGCCAATTTGAATATGTTTGTTTATCCGCATTGCCTATGCTACTGATGTTTGCATTGTTTCATTCGCATTATCCTACGCTTAGAATATTTTGATGATGGTTGCCAATACGATACAAATCTATTATGAATGATGTGATTTACCTATATGAGTCATGATGTGTAAGATATGATAGTGAGATAGTAAAGAATCATAGGTGATAATAAATTTAGGGCTCGCAAAACAGGTTTTATCGTGTTTAACAGGTTAAAGATGACACGAGTAACACAAGTATTAAATATGAAAATGACATGTTTAACTATCTATTTTTATGCCTTTAATTTTTTCTTAATTTTTTATGCACCAATAATGAGATAAAATGAAGTCTAGCTTCTTAATTTTAATTATTTTAAAATATGTAAAAAATTATAAAATAATTTTTTTATTTAACAGGTTGAATCGTGTTATATACAAATCAGGCATTGCCAACCCTAGGTGATATTCTATTTATGAAACATCTATTATAAGATGCTAGAATATGATACAATGTTAAAGTATGATAAAGTGATAAAGTATAATTACTGTTATCATAAAGTGCTAAAGATAGATATAAAAAGGATAACACTAACTAAAGAAAGTTAGAAGGGCCTAAAATGCTAAAGTTACTCGTGAAAGTTAAAGTTAAAAGTCTTGCAAGCCAGACAAGACTTTGCATTTGTTGCATGGTCACCCTATAAAGGAGTTTGCCTTATGAAGTCTTACTTGCTAAAGGAGTTGTCTCATTCACTTTCAAATGAAAGGGGCCTTGCTTTTTGTGGGTTACCCTCAGGAGTTATGCTATGTGCACTCAAAATGATAGCAGCCTTGCTTTAAATAAGCCTTGCATAGGTTTGCCTTGACATGAGTTATACTAATTGTATGCTCACCCGTTAAATAAGCTTTGTACCTATAAAAGTTTAAAGATAAAGTGGAAAGATAAAGATAAAGTAAATGAAAGATTAAAGTGCTAAACTATGAATACTTATGTAAAGTACTAAAACAAGGTTAAAGCTAAAGTATGTACAAAGTATTGATGATCAAATTATGCTAAAGTTGTTGATTTACAGTTGACTACTAAGATAAAGTGTTTCCCTAAAATTTTAAAAATTATAATTTCCTGAACAACACTGACTTTTTTGTATATAGTAGCTTAGCAGGTATGCAAGTGATGGAATAAAGCATGACATGTTAGCATGGATCTTGGGGTTACCTGACTGAATTCAGTAGTAGACAGTGACCCATGAAATGACAATTAAATTTCCTCTAATATGATTATGTTGTTTAAAAGTTTAAAAATTATGTGTTTTCTATAATTATATATAAATGTAAGCTTGCTTGGAACCAGAGCCTTACACAAAACACCTTGATTCACAACCTTTCTAGCCTCAAGCCCCTTTAAATGAGCACACCATATGCTATTATAGCGTGGGAGATTGGTAATTTCTCCTAGCATGTAGCCCAGACGAAATTGGACATTTTGCTTGGCCTTGGCGAAATCATGTATGTGTAATTTTGCCTAGTGCAGTTTATTAGCGAAACGTTATGGACTTAGACTAATCAGAAGCTATACAATTTAATACAATCAAATACATATCGAAATGATTAAAAATTATCATTCAAGTTGTTGTCACGCCAAACGTTCCAACAAATATATTGTATTTTGATCACTTTGGACATTACATATGATAGGCTTACAATTCCAACTTTACAAGCGTAGTGCAAATATCAATACCATCATCATACCTATATGTCTACTTTCAAAGTTTTGTAAATTATGATAAAAAGTTATGTACTTTTGTGCTTTTAATTTTTAACGCTATAAGCAAATTTATGATGTTATTTTTTTCTAACCATCTGTGATTTAATTTTTAGAAACATTTATTTTTCTATTGCATGTATAATTTTATCATTATATTTTTCAATGAAGTTTGATTATTTTTTGGTTATGTGATTATTTAAATGCTACTATGTTTTTGTTTTGAGATTAGTTTTGTTAGCTTCAAACTTGTTAGTTGATATGAAATTTGTAAATTAATTTTGTTAGCTTCAAACTTGTTAGTTGATATGGACTTAAATTTGTAAAATTAGGGTGCATGAGCGCAGTTAGTTTTTTTTTATGCAACCCGACCCAATGGGTGAATAATTTGTTATAGATAAAATCCACACAAAAATTTCCGACCCGCATAAAAAGTTTTCTCTGTCCTTCACGGGTAGGAATGAACAATGAAGACCACGTCCAATGGTCTTATAATGCTTGACTAATGCATCTTAACATTTCAATTTTTCTTAACATCAAATATACGATCTGTGTTGTAAGGTGTTGGGTTAAGTCCCGCAACGAGCTCGTTCAATGTGCTCATCGGCGCCTGACCCTGAGATGTGGATCTGCTTATTAGGATGATAAATGTTATTTTAATCGGGACCATATACCCATTTTATAGCCAGGATCGCACCCCTAACCCACTCAGTAGTAAACCCATAATTAGGAAAACCCCTTAGGTCAACCCAGAGTATTTTTGCTTTGAACCAAACTTGAACACAAGAACTTCTCATTTTCAATTGTCTTGGATAACTCACCTCTAGGGGTGTTCAATATACGAATTGGATTCTAAAAACTCAAAATTCCATTTGATTCGAGTCGAAAATCACTGATTCAAAATTCGATTTGATTTTTCAAATTCGAGGTCCAATTATTAAATTTGAATCGAATTACAAATTTAAGATTTTCAATTCGATTAGAAATTCGAATTACATATACACACATGTACGCTTATTTATTTTGTATATTAATTTAGTAATACGCATATGAGAAATTAAGAATTAAAAGTTTAAAAATATGTAATCTAAAATGTTAAAGCCTAATTGATACATTCTGACTTATATTAAACTTATAATATTTCATACGTTGCACTTGTTTATATATTTTGATCACTTAAATTTGGATTTGTCGAATGAATTTTGAAAATACTATTCGATTAAATCTTTTTTTATTTTATACGAATCGAATAAATTCAAAATTGATTCAAAATCAAACTTTTTTTTAATAAGAAATTCGAATCATGCATGAAAGTTTTGAATTCGATTTAGTTCGAATTCGATTTATAATTTTCGAATTCAAATCAAGTTTGAAATTTTCAAAATTCGACTTATTCGACTTGATTAACTCGAATTCAACTCGATTCGATGAACCCCCCGCCTCTACCACCTGAGCTAATAAACGTTGATTCTTAAAACTTTTTGTATTAAATAGTTTGTTTGACTTTCTATATATAATCTAAAAAATAATTACATGACTTTGCATATGATTTCTATTTGATTTTTTATATGATTAATATAATGTTTAAATAACACCTTAATGACGAATAAACAGAAAAACAAAACCCTAGATTGCTAGTATTACATTATTAATAGTTTACAACATAATAAATAATTAGTTACAATTAATGGTTAAAAACATATTTTCATCTCTAAAAATCTTTAATGACATATATACCCAAGCAAAATATTAAAATGCATATATCCCCTTATAAAACCTCATAAATTGACAAATTTACTCATTTTCATTAAAAGTAGTTTATGTAATAACTAATTCGCCCTTAATTTTTCGAAAACATCATAATTAATAAATTTCTCCTTACAAACCTTATGATTGCAAATGAAATAAAAGCATATTTCCCCCCTCTAAAACTCTTTAATAACATATATACCCATGTGCAAGTGTTTATTAATATTTTTGGAAGGATATATTGTCATAACAATAAATTGGGTATATATGCAGTTAAAGTTTTTGTTTGGGTATATGTGCATTTAAGGGATGTTTATAAGGATATATATGCAATTTTACTACTTTTACCCACCGCGAGTTGGTGACGGAGCCGTATGTGGCGTGGTATTATTACGCCAATGATGTTTATCTTATTTGACCCGACTCATTTCCGAATAAAATTTACATCAAAACGTATATTAAAAGTCCGATTAAAGTCCGATTAAAGTCCGATTTAAAAAAGTTAATTTACTGTAAGGCACGTGTGTTGCGGCGAAACCCTTACCGACCTTACTAAATGAGGCGGAGGTTTGCTACTACACCAAGGTAATAATTTGTGCTTTACCTCACAACATAATTATTTAATGTTAACTCACTGGGAAATATAAAAAAGAAATACAAAAAGTTGAGGTCCAACCAAGTGGTGTCACGTGACAGGGCCGGTGAAACTCTTATTTACCTTACTAAATGAGTAATAGTTAATAAGTCAAATCAATAGCTTTATAACACTGTACTATATGCTATATCATTTCTTTCGAAATAACAACTCACAAAGACATGCGCTCCTCCATAGGGAAAGAGGGTTCAACACCCACCCATGCTTTTGTTCAACCAAATATTTTTGTCAAAGTAGGCTCATTCTCTTAGGTCCCATCCTTCACTTGATTTTTGTGGTCAAAGGAGGCTTATTCTCTTGGGCTCACTCTTAAATTATATATATATATATATATATATATATAGGGTTTAGTTCTTTTGAAAACCCTTAAAAACTTTAAGAACCCTTTAACCCTTTTGCACCAATCAGATGAAGACACATCAGCATAAAGAAAAAGAAGTTCTTGGGGGTAATTTCGACATTTCCATTCACATTGAAAGTGACATGAACTTTTCTTGTAGTACATGATGTTGACAAACATATCAACTTTTTCACCTAACACATCATATACATCCCTTTCAACCTACCCACTTTCAACCAATTCTAAAAGTTTTTCCCGGTCCTTTTTCTTACAAATAAACGAGAGTTCTAAAAGTTGGACAACATTTCACTTTTTCCCGGTCCTTTTTCTTGCGAAGATTATCATCTCCCTTACTTTCTCCCAGCCTTCTAAGAATTCGAATCATTCATGGGTATGGGTGATGTTCACAATCCTCTCCCTTTACAAGTTGTTGCAAAAGGTCCCTGTATGGATGTGCCAGATGAAGGTCCCTGTATGGATGTTGCTGAAGAACCCTCTCGTGAGGATGATGTTGTTGATTTGAACTCTCGTTTTCGCTATATTGGTTATGATCGACGTGGTTAGTTTTCTCATAATTGTAGTACATTATTTTTTGTTCTCTATGTTCCCTCATCCTTCAACCTTCTGGTTCATATTTTGCTATTTTAGTCACCAGTTTGTTTTATAGTTTAATCATATTTATTAACCTTAAGACAACCCGTTGTTTTCCTTGTATCCTGTTGCTATTCATTTTTTGTGTAAATTCCCATATTTATCTTTTTTAGTCGGTCGTTCGTTTGATAGTTTAATTCACAGGGTAGTAAGTTATGATGTGAAGGGTGAAGTAAGCTAAACTGTAGCAGTGGTTTTTTTTATTTCTCCCTGATTTTCTGTATTAAATTTTTTTGTTGGAGTAATTTAAATTAATTTTATTTTTTTTAGTTTCTTACTAATCTTTTTTGCACACGTACTAAGATATTACGAGATGGGTACAAAATGTTACCTTGTAGTAAGAAGATGGGAATGTTGTATATTTAACAGTTTCCTGTTTAACAAAGTTTTATTTTTTGTTGTCCTTAGTTTTTGTTCTTAATCATTTTTTCTTTTAAATTTCATTAACATTTCCCTTCTTTTTATTTGTGACTAACCTTTTTACACAGGTTTACACATTCGCAGATGATGTTTACAATCTGTTACAGCATAGTAACCTACTAACTGAAGTTTAAACTATGTTAGACTTTAGCAACAATGTTTAATTTTTTATACTTAGGAGCCGATTTTTTTTTGGTTAACCTTTTTAAAGTGGTACTAAACTTTTCACACACGCAGGAAGATACTACGTAAAGGTTACAATATTTTACATTGTAGCTAAGCAGTTAAATCGGTGAAATATCGGATATCAGTCACTGACCGATATTTGATATATCGGTTCTCGCAGTGATATATCGGTGAGATATCGGTAATTGCATATATATATATATATATAACAATAAAACCCATATAATCTCAGTCCAAAATCCAAAATACAACAATCTCAGTCCAAAATCTCAGTATAGA
>BJCO01457533.1:0-15293 GCA_018326465.1 Flaveria floridana | reverse complement strand
ATTCTTGAGTCTAAATGTATATAGTTTGGGTTTACTAGAGTTTGAAATCCAGATTTCTTGACATCATTGCCAAAATACTATTTTTCTCTATATAGAGCTCCAAGTAAGACACTAGAGATACTAGATAAAATTAGAAGAAAGTTTTAGTGGAGGGATGAAAATGGTAGTTCGAGAATTGACTTGGTAGTTGGGAAAGAGTAACAGCGCCTAATAAGTTTGGAGGTTTAGAAATTGGTTCCCTAAAAGCGTCAAATGTTGTGCTTTCTCGATGATGGTGGCTGTTCAAAAATGAAAATCATAAATAATGGTGGAATGTTTTGGATCTTTTATCAAAACTCTAGATCCTGGTCTATAATTCTTGCAAGGTGATTAACATGGGGGTGTGGAAAAAATATTTCAAAAATTGAAGGGAATCTTAATCGATTACATGTGGACATAAATGAAATTCTAAATGCGAAGTTGGGCCGGGGTAATTTCATATTTTTTTAGCTTGATCGATGGGTTGGGAATGCCCCCTTATGTACCTCTTCCCTTCTCTTTTTTCTATTTCAAAAAGCAAGAGGGTGGTTGTCCAAGATTGTTTTGAACATAATAATGATGTCATAACTTAGATATGGAGGTGGAGGCGAGATCCAATTGGAGCTACTGAACTAAGTGAGTTTAATAATTCAACGTCTCTCTTATGTAATATGTTCTCGAAGTTAATGATCGTGGTGGCAATAGGGAGATGGTAATGAGAATACTTTCTTAGTTATGAATGTTAAGAATTTGTTTTCCCATGCAATAAATGAGGCTGGATTATATTTTTCCCTCGGAACAATTGGACTCTTAATAAGGTGAATATCTTTAGTCGTTGGCTGGCGGAAATGGATAGGATCCCTACTCTAGTTGCACTATCCGGTAGTAACGTCGTAGTGGGATGCACTCTTCGCAAACATGAGAAATTGATAGATCATATCTTCACTTCTTGTGGTATAGCAAAAGTTAGTCAATTAATGGTGCACGATTTTCTCTATCTTTGCTTTCTCGTATAAAGATTTAATGGGCTAGCATAAAATGGTCTCTAATGATGGGTGTAGGTAGAAAATAATTCATGCTGTCATTCTAGTTTCATGCTGATGCATTTGAAAGGCGAGAAACAACGTTATTTTTAACCAAAAAAATGTCTCTAACTGTGAAGATTGTTGAGGATATTAAGATCCTTAGCATGTTATGGGTGAAGACAAGAATGAAAGAAAAGACAATGGACTGGAGCTTTAGAAAATAAAATTTATGCCTTTTGCATAGTGGAGATTGTGTGCTGGTGTTTATTTATTTTTATTTTCTTGATTTTATGGACCTTTCCTTTTTTTGTATTTTTTTTTAGGTTTTTAGTTTTTTGCTACTTTTTTTTTTGTTAAATAAATCTTCACCATTAAAAAAAATTAAAAAAAATGTATAGCATATTACTATTAAATTAATATATAATCGTACGATTACCAAAGCAATAGAGCATGCAGAACACAATGTAAGATGAATGTATGATGAGGTATGAGGCGCCCGTCCCAACCATTCATAAACAAAGATACAGAACTCACCCATGCACCTCCTATAAAATGTAATTATATGAACATAGTACATCAAAACATAAGAGAAGACTGCAAATAATGATAGTTCGGGTTTTTCTTCTGAGGTTAGTTCGGGTTTTTCTTCTGAGACCCCTCCTTTTGTATCAAGATGACATTATATATTCTGCTAAAAGTAATCGTTAAATTTTAAAGCAAGAATCACATTCGCACACTTTTAACTTATCTTAGAAATTATATTTCAACTATAAATAATGTGTTTAACATAAATAAAAAAGGCAACTAGCAATGTAATTACATAAAGCAAGTTTATGATAGAAAGAAGATGCTTTCTAATGCTTGATTATTCCCATATCCATAACAATGTATACGAGTCAACAAAATTAGCCGTTAAGGTATATGAGTAAAAGCATATATCTCGTGGTTATAAATAAAATATGTGACGTTTTTTGAGTTGATTAACTTTTTAATCAAATTTTATCAAAAATTTGAACGCTATAAATTAAAACAAAAAGAGCATAAAATCTAAAGAAATATAAGTCAATGCATTTTAGAATGGAGAAATCATAATACGGGAGTGATGCCAATAGACGACAGTTAATTCGCAAATGTTATGCATTTTATGCATGAAACTTTGATATACAAGAGAAATCATTAAGCGACTATAGAATTACATGTTTTTATAGCAATACACGTGATTTTGATTTAATATATAGGTAGGATAAACTGATACACAGAGAAGATCACTACTATAGTTTTATGTGAAACAATTCTGCTGCATACACCTCAAATATTACTCATTCACCGCAAATGAAGTAAGTGGTATATATTTATAATCAATCGCTTTATAAATTTAACTGGTTTTGTAGACGCATTAATTAGGACGCAATCCCACAATAAATGAATACAGTTTTTTTCATTTTAATTTACTTTTCGTTGGATCATGATATCTATTTTTCATCTATAATTTTGTTAATTCTGTTTCTCCTTCAAATAAAGTCATTTCCATAATGCTACATCTTAGACTTCTCTCCTTAACCTGTCATGAACAATGAACAATATATTCATGTTATATGCATATTGATAAATAAATTGACAACATATATATGCATGTTTTGGAATATACGAATATTGTAAATCTCGTATATAACTGTATGAGTAAATATTGCATGATAAATATATTTTCAATATATAACCACTCTTAAAAAATATAATTGACAATGATAAACTTTATATTTAGACGACGCATAAACCATATCTTTTAAACATGCCTTTTTAAATTATACCTTTAATTTATAAATTTTACTAAATAAAATGTACTATTTGTGTAATTAGCTCCACTAAGAAATTGAACTAGGTTTTAACTTTTTTCTATTTTTATATATATAAGTGTAGTTTAGTTTTAATTTAAATAGTGTTAGCTAGTCACTGACTTGCTAAACAACACTAATTATGAATGTACTTATGAGTTAACACTCAATAAAATCAACTTGAGATGGTTATGCCCATTATTCATTAACTGATATAATTTTTTAAAGCTTTTAACTAGTCTTGGTATAAGATCTCATTTATTTATAAATTTTAGAAATCAAAACTTTTAATTTTAACGTTAATATAAACTAAAAGTACTTTCTTTTAATGCTTTTATATGCTACCACTTCAACTTATTTAAAGTACTTTTAATTCCTATGTAAATCAATTATTTTAATATTACATTTATTACTAATTACAGACTTAAATATGGTTAGGAGATTGCACATTATGTTTAGTGGGTTGTACCCACATTTGTCTTTTTTTTAAATAATAACATTTTTTTAATTTAATTCAATAATTTTACATGTTTTACGATTTAACCCAACATCATTTTTACTTTCAACTTTGATTTCCTATACTTTTCATATTATATAACTTTTTTTTTGTTTTACGTCTCGGTGTAAAATTTACGAATTAACTTACTGCAGTGTGCGTGTGTGGTTCAACGTTTTCCCCTTATTTTTCCCGTTTAACGACCCGTCGCAAACGCACTGGTTCGTTTTATGTTTTTACGTTTTGTCTTCAAGGTTCAATGTTTTTACTCCTACTTTTAATTCTGTTTATTTTTTTGTTTTTTATTTCATTTTTTATTTTGTTTTTTAATATGAGTTTCGGTGTAATTGAATGGTCACAGACGATAGTGCGTCATTGGTGCTATTTGACAGTGTTTTACGCTCCTACTGCAACTCGGGAGGCTTAATACTAGTTTTCACTAAAATCAAATTTGATGCGGTGATACTAAATATAAAATAAGCTTTACACATCGGATAAAAGAGCATTGTCGAGGGTAATATAGTAAAATCTTTCGAGGAAAATGTATATTAGTCATGCAGTGTTTTCCTCTGTTTTATTTTTATTTTTCTTAACCAATTTATAATATATTAGAAATTAATAGAACAATATAACTAGTTAATTAATTTCCTGTCACAATTAATTTATGCAATAAAAAGAATTCTGGCGTTGAAATAGATAGGAACTAAATACTCAAACATTTATTTCTACGAGTTCGGTACGTTGTAAGGAGTACCTCTAAGGTTGAAATGAGTGTGAGATGTTCAAAGCATTCTTCAAGCAAAAACTTCCCCTCGATTGCAACTTTTGCAAGCTCCGAAAAAATTGAAGCGGTCTCACTAGTCTGTGTTATCATTATTAATTTAACAGTACGTAATTAATTACAATAATTTTTTATACTTGCATATATATTTATATTCTTAAAAATATTCATATATAATGTTACCGTGGGCAAGAGAGACGATGTCATAGACATGACCGAGTCCACTAAATCCGTTCCACGTCTAAGTGCAGTTGTTGTTACTTGCGGATCCATCTTCACAAGAAACAATTAGTAAGGTACAAATTATAATTTCATAGATAAATCATTCGTACATTTCTAATAGATTATTAAATTTCAATTTTTTAGATTCATAAAATTACCCGAATCAAATCTGCAAACAAATCATATGGTTAGATTAAACAACATAATTGTTATATCTTTCTGATCCTTGTCCTCTATAAGTCACATTTTTTCTAGAGGTCGTAATTATGATTATTATTATGGTCACTAAATTAAAAAATATACATATTTTTTATTAAAAAATATACACATATTTTACGTCATTACTAGCTTCACCTACGTATTAAGTTTCTATGATTACTAATCTTTATCCTTATGAATACAAACCATGCTTATTTATATGTTTACGTTTTTTTTATGTGTGTTTCGTTCCTCTTTATGCTTTCTTCTTTTAAAAACATATTTATATTAATCTACCAGTATAGAAATCTATGTATTACACGAGTTTAATAAAAATAATAAACTATTAATTAATAATTAATATTTAGGAATTATAAAATATTTTTTGAGATAAAATCTTATTGAAATTATATATACAAAACTATTTTAGGTAATAAAACAATAATAATATTTTTTTAAACTTTTGTTTTTAAATAACTTTTGTTTTAATTTTTTTTAAACCCTTCAATTTTTAAAATTTTTAAATAATAACATTTTTAAAAGTTGGTTCGTATTAAAAAAATCATATTTCATAAATTTTTGTTTTTAAGAAAATTAACTTTTTTAGTAAAAAACGTTTTTTTAATTTATCAAAAATCTATTTATAATTTGAAAAGTATACTTATAATAACTAGCACTTAATGTATTATTAAATAATTAACTTTTATTCTCCTACTCATGACACGGATCCAAATCTTAGTTGGAGCCTAGATGGATAATATTTAAATACGTAATGTTTTATTGCTTTATTACTATAAATTATAATTATAGATAGTTAATGACTACCTCCATACTCCCTACTTTTTCTGAATATAATTAAACGAGGTGTTAGCAAAACCAAGTTCTGTTGCCTTCTAGAGAAAATAGTTTCCATTGATGCCATTAAGAAAATTAATCCCTTAAAAGGATACTTTGGTTATTTAAAACAGATTTAGTTTTAGTAGTGTTTATATATTAGTTATAGTATATAAGTATTATACCTTAGCTCCTTCAATAATAGGTACCCTGCAAGCGATGGCTTCTAGGCAATTTTTGGTCGTGGAAACATACGACGCATGTCTCTTTTCCATGTCGCTCCATGCTTTCAACTTTTTCATCTACAAAATATTCAAAGTTAATTAGATGAATAAAAATATGAAAGTACGAGTTAGACAAGAGCCATCTCAAATCAGGTGAGTTTAGACGGACTTTAGCCTAAAATTAAGTTTAATCTTGAGCTTAATATGTTAACGGAGTTAGATCAAGTCTGTGAAGGTAAACAAACTATTATTCTTAAAAGAGTATTATTATTTGTATAATATGATACACAAACACATAATAAATATTATTAAATGACTATGTAAAAAGCAAATAAATAGTAAATAATAGAGTTGAGTCTAAATCAAACACGAACTCTTTTACATTAAGATAAGTGAACTTAAACTCGTTTACATCGCTAATATTAAGCAAGCTGACCAAGTCGTTAAGTTCTATGGTATTAATTAATTGTTGAAAAGTAGATACTCACTTGAGAATGAAATATATAATTGAGCTTCATTTGTAACTTCTCTGTCTCAATTTGTAATCTCTTTTGTAGCACAGATTGTTGCAACATTGCAATACTATTCCAAGCATGAAATGAAGCATTCTGTAGTCATCAAGTCATAGATCATGTGATTCTATTGTGTGATTATGGAGACGATTTTTCCGCCTCGGTCAACCGTGAACAACTCTAATTTTACGGTTTCAACAGTTGAAGAAATTAAGGTTTGTAGCGTACCTTAGCCTTTTTATCAAAGATTTGGTTAACATCATTAGCTCTAGCATTGGCATACCTCCACTGCATCCAACTTCCATGCATCATCCTCAACTCGTGAACACTTTCCCCCATAACCATACCTACACCAAGAGGCGACAAACAACCCGAACCACTTTTCTTGATCTTGATCAAATCAAAACTCATATGCAGAATATTATTCCTCTTAGCCGTTCTTGACTGACTTGTTGGTGGTTTTGCGCTCGAAAACAGCGAGCTCGTATTAATCATCGGGGGTGATTGAGGTTGTCGTGGCGACGAACCCATTTTCGATGGCAGTGTTATTGAATTCGCCCTCTTCATCATGGCGTTCTTGATAGCGGATTTTGTTGGGGAATTGGATACAGATTTTCTTGAGCTTATTGTAGATGCCATGTAAGACGCCGGAGAGTTTTTCTCTCGGATGAAGGCATGAGATCCCATATCAGTACTGCAGTCTGAGTCGTCGGAGAAAGAGTCCGATCTCATCCGCCGGCGAAGTTCGTTTTCGTCTACTGACATTCTCCAGGGCATTATAACTGCACCTAACCACACACTTTACGCATAAGTATTATATATTATCTTTTTTTTTTTTCATTTTTTAAGTTTTTAGATGCTAATAGATAGTGTATTTAAAAGTGATCCGAACATACGTTTAAAGGTTTACTGGTCTTACCAATAAGATTGATTGAGAATCAACATAACATCATATATTAAAAAAATTATTTTAGTTATATATTTTTCAATTATATATCTAGTTTAAAACAAAATTTGAATTTATATATTTGTTTGAAGATGGATTCACACTTTTCATACAATATAAACAAATAAATAAGTAGAATATGTATGATGAATTATTAAAGATAATTAAAAATTGAGATTTTAAAAGGAAAAAAAATAAAAAAAGTTTTGAAATCCGGTTCAACCACCTAGTTCCATCAACCATTTCATTAGCCAGCTGGTTCAAACAAAATCGGTTCAAACAGACATAAGTGGATTGGTTCTATGACCGGTTTCAGGTGTGCCAGTCCGGTCCGGTCCGGTAGGTTTTGAAAACACTAGTAATATATTTTTAAAAATATTCATGTTTGCGCACCTAACTCTTCCACGTTTCCATCACTAGACGAGGATGAAGAAGTTGATGATCTTCGGATGAACCTGAATTTCCCGGCGTATCTCATAGACCCACCTCCGGTAACAGGCTTATGATTCTCCTTCAACTTGTTTTTCTTCTTTGTATTGCTCTCGAACCGATTAAACTCCGAACAGCTTCTTTGCTTCCTAAGAAACGACGAACCCACGCTATCCCTTTTGCGGTCGTTTCCGAGGTGATCTGCTAGCGTGGTGATGGGCTGCTGGTCGGGTTTTGATGAGTATAGAGTCGAAGAAGAAGGCCAAACTCCACGAAGCAATACGGTGCTTCTAAAAGATGATCGATGTTTAAGGTGATGACTCGCATTGTGGTTGTGATTGGGAGATTGCGGTAGCGATGGTGGTGAGTCTGCGGCGGAGATCGGTGACATGTGTTGAGATTTCAACGGATGCTTGCCGGAGATCATCCTTTAGAGGGAGTAGGAAAACAAGCATTCACTTGAAAACTGGCGTCTAAATAGGTACGGTGCCGGTGACAAGTGAATTACGTACTTCTTTAAGATAATTATTGTAAGCTCCAAAAAACTTTTTATACGAGCTTATATTTCACAGAAATATACCATTTAATTATAGGAAAATTAACATGAGTAATAATCACACAAGAAAATTTACATATCATGAGGAGATGTAATTATCACGTAAACATACTACTTGCGTGATAATTCAATCTCGCGATAACTTCTTAAACATAAGTTATAGTTTCATTAGTAACGTTTCTTCTTATGTAGTTATTTTATACACTTTGTTTGTAAAAATCACTTTTTAAAATAATATGCTCTTTAAATTATACAACATATTAGACGTTTCTTATAAAACAAAGCCCCGGGGTATTATTGGAATTTAATGTGGAGGAGAGGCAGTCAAAGTAGAGAAACTGAAGTTGAGTTTTGTTGAGCCACGTGGGAAGTTTTGATCACTCCATACGTTTTCTGATATAAGGTGCCGGCGGTACCATATCAACCACTAGGGACGTGTGCCACGTGTATATTTATTTTCGTTTTACCCCCAAGCTATTTACACTTGTGATTTTCACAATCGTAATTCTATCTTTCAATTTGAAAGAAAATTTATTGACTTGTATCCAAAATAACCTTGTTAAAAAGAATCCAAAATCTGTATCTTCTTATTTTTCTTTCAAATTTATTTCTAAAATCACATGGATAAGTTGAAATAATATATATTTAATCATTAGGTTATTACACGAATTTATAAGTAGATAAAAACAAAAATATGTGTGAATTTTTTGATGAGCTAAAATTATAACATTGGACGACATAAGTAACTTATTTGTTAAACATTTAGATATAGATGATCTTCAATTGATTTTAGCTTGAATTTACACTCAACTGAGTTCTTTTAGAATATTGAACTGAGAAGCTACTGAACCAATTCTTTTGGCACTCTCAAAAGATTCAACGTAGCACGAGTTTAACTTGCCTTGTTTCCCAAACCGAATTACATATTAACAAGGTGACAACCTTAGAAGTACTTTATCACCGATTTGGAATTCCAATGGTTTTTGGAATTTTTTTATATAACTACTTTGACGACCATGGGCTGCTGCCATATGATTTCAGATTTGCACAATCTTCTTTGTCGTCTCATGCCTAAGTTTAGGGCTAGTGAGTTGGCTTTCTACAAATTGTGCCATGGGTGATTGGCATTTCCATCCATACAATGCGTCAAATGGTGATACTTTGATGGAGGTGTGATAACTGTTATTATGGGACAACTCTACCAGTGCTAAATGACCTACCCAACAGTTGTAAAAATTAATAACACACGCCCATAACATGTCTTTTAGGGTTTGAATCGTACGCCCACTCTTGCTATTGGTTTGCGGATGGTATTTGTGCTTATGTCCAAACACACTTAAAGACCTTTGTAATGATTGTAGAAGTGTGAGGTGAATCTAGCATCATGGTCAGAGATGATAGAAGTTGATAAGCATTGCCGAGAGACTATTTCCCTTAGACATACGTAAGTTAACTTCTCCATCCTATCAACCTCTGTAATTGCGAGAAAATACTTGAGTTTTATCAAGCAAACTATTACTTCCAAATGGTAGGGTTTCCAGTAGGAGTACGTCGTAACTCTATGATGATGTCTCATTGAAATCTGCTTACATTTCGATTAGAGCCTATTGTTAATAAAGTAAACCAAGTGGTTTTTGATATCCCACCTTGCTTTTAAAATAAGTCAAACACGTGCTCATATTGGTGGCAATACCAATTCTCATGTTTGGCCATCAGTATCAAACCTTAAGATCATGATACATCTTATCCGAACCTGAATGAATGAAATGTCAGGGCTTAAGAGATTCATCCATTACTAACTCTCGTAGATTCATGTACAGAGGAACCCATATTCGTTTTATGTAGTAGAGAACGCCTAACTTAGCTTCAAGGTGTTCTTCATGCCCCGCAAGGACTCAACTTTCATCTTTCCTCCTTTAGTGCTTCGAGATTGAGTATTACGGATTTGATCTGGAAATCCGGTGTAAATAGTAAGCTGCAATGGTTGAACTAATTTTGGCTTAGCATATTCTTTCCAACTAAGGGCATTAACTACCATATTAGCTTTGCCTTAATGATACTTGATCACACAGTCATAGTTATTTAATAATTCAACCTAATGATGTTGTCGCATGTTTAAATATTTATACTCAAAGATATGCTAAAGAGTCTTGTGATTGGTGTAAATGGTACACTTGGTATCGTAAAAAGTAATATCTTCATATCTTGAGTGCAAACACCTCGGGTCCCAACTTTAAGTCGTGAGTTGTGTAAATCTTTTTGTGAATCTTCATTTGACGGGAAGCATATGCGATGACTTTCTCGTGTTGATCAGAACATAACTGAGAACTTGTATAAAAGCATCACAATACACTACAAAGTCATTTGTTCCTTCTGATAAGGATAAAATAGGTGCACTATAAAGTTTTTGCTTTAGAATCTAGAACGCAGATTCTTGCTTTTCACCCTAGTTGTATGTCGTGCCATTGTGCATTAAAGCTGTGAGAGGTTGTGTGATCTTTGAAAACCTTTCAATGAATTGTAGAAAATAGTAAGTCAATCCTAGAAACTATTACGCTTCGGTATGACCACTTGGATGCTTCCTAGTTCTTGATGGCTTTTTCATTGACAGAGTCGATACGTATTCATTTCTAACTAAATACATGCCCCAGAAATCAGACTTCACGAATCTATAAGTCACACTAAAAAACTTAGCATACAACTGCTCATGCTTCAGCAGTACCAAAATCAGTCTAAGATGTTCCTCGTGTTCCTTTTTGTTCTTGGAATAGATGAGAACGTTATCGATGAAGACAATGACAAAATTATCCAAGTAGGGTTTACACACTCGGTTCATGAGATCCATGAAACCACAGGTGCATTAGCCGACCCTAAAGGCATAACAAGCAATTCATAGTGGTCGTATCGAATCCTAAATGCAGTCTTGCAATATATCCTCCTCTTAGGTTCTCTACTGATGATATCCTGATATCATATCTATCTTGTAATAAAAACTCTACCCTTGAAGCTGATAGAATAGATCATTGATCTCGGGAAACGGACAACAATTCTTAACTATCACCTAGTTCAACTCATGGTAGTCAATACACATGTGAAAAGTCCTATCCTTCTTCTTGAAAAATAGGACTAGGCTCCTTAAGGCATAAGCTAGGTCTAATGAACCCTTTATCTAGTATTTCTAGTAGTTATGTGTACAGTTCTTAAAGTTCATTTGGAGCTAATCTGTATGGTTCTCTGGTGAAAGGTGCGGCCCTAGTGTCAAATCAATCAGGAACTCGAAGTGCAAGTGCGGTGGAAGACCATAATATTCTTTTGGGAATATCTTTTGGGAATATCTCTAGAAAGTCACAAACAATAGAAATCTCTTCGATCTTCTTCTCTTCAGTTGGTTTCTTGGTGATAAGGGCTAAGATGGAGGTAAAACCTTTTCGTAGGCACTTCTGGGCCTTCATATAAGAAATGATACATGAGACTGCATCACTTTCCATGACCTGAATAGATAAGACTTCACCACTTATATATGGTATGCGTAAGATCTTTTCAAGATGGAAAATCTCTATTTGGTTCCTAGACAGCTAATCCATATTGACGATAATGTCAAAACTACCAAGCATAAAAAGGCATAAGGTCAATATCAAGTTTGTGACTGGATAGTTTGAACTTACAACCTTTAAGAATGTGAGTGGCCTCTATCAGTTTTTACGATCAGCTAATTCTAAGGTATACTTAGTTTCCATTTCAATCAATGTTTATCATAAAAGTTTACTAAACAGTTTGGGAAATAAAACTTCTGTCAGCATAAGTATCAAACAACATAGAAGCATAAACATCATTCATTTATAGGAAACTTATTAGTGGCTATATTCTAATCATTTCTTGCCTTGCCTGACCTAATCACGAAGGCTTGTCCCTTGGCACCATTGCCATTGTTTTTGTTATTTCCACTACTATTATTACCTTTGTTATCATTATTTTGTTATGGGCAGTTTGTCTTGAAATGCCTTTCTCTACCACACCTGAAGCAACCCTTTAAGTTGTTGTTGTTGTTGAGGTTACTGTAGCTTAACCATCCATTCACTCTTCCAATATTTAGTTGTGTGGCCCATCTTGCTACACTATTGGAAATGAAACCGGTAACACAGGTCATGGTGATAGAAATTACCTTTGTTTCATTTTGGGTACTTGCCAACATATATAACCGAACTCTAGTTATTGCTCTGGGTGTTTGAAGTGAAGTTCCTTGAATAGGAAAACCTATTAACTTGATTCCACTGAGGTGTGCTGCAAGTAGAGGACTTGCTATGTAGGCCATCTAATTTTTGTTTTTTTCTAATGAACCAGCCGTAGCTCCATGCTCATGCAAAGTTCTTTATGCCACCGCCTGGTTTGTAAGTTTGTGAGCCAACCAAAAGGCTTATTGTATAGTCATGGGATGTGTAGCAATGAAATTTCCCTAGATTTATGGGGCAAATCCCTCGATGTAATTCTCAATAGATTTGATTATGGGGCCACCATTTGTGGACAGAGACCAACTAATTCGTATGAACGAGTCGTGCACTCTTTGATGTCCGACCCAATCATCTTATGGTTCAAGAATTCACTCTTTAACTTCTAAACCTTGTTTCTTAGACAATATTCCTCTTTCATTAACACCTTAGCGTATCCCCAAGGCAGATTATTAGCAGCTTCAAGTCTTAGAGTTTGGAGATGATAATTGGACCACGTGAGTGCTGGCCCTTCCAAAGTGTCAGACACATATTTGACATGGTTTTCTACCAGACTACACATTATGAAGATTGAGTCAACTTTCTCAATCCATCGCAGTAACGTAATGGCTCCCATAGATCATATCATTATAAGTACCATAGATCACATATAATTAATCTAATTTCCAATCATAGCAAGTTAATATCATCAAAAACATCATCAGGAAAAAAGTTTCAATATATAGAAATGTAAAAACACAAATTTTACACAATTTCAATAGTCATACTAAGCATTAAACATATAGCATTCATCATATAATTTACCACTTTAAAAAATCACCAAAAATATAAAGTATGATCACATGTATTATTTTTCATAACTTAACTATCCTCAATCCATTCTATGCCCTAAACATTGTATATATGTCATTATCATCCATCAAACATGGTCAATATTCAATTCACAAACTAACTTGATAAAAATTTACTAATAATAGAAAGCCTATGAAAAACGAGCTGATTTAAGAAATTCAAAACAAAAAAGTTCATCCATAAGCATCAACTAACATCATAGCATTGATATCTAAAGTAAATTTCATCAAATACCAACAATACATATAAAATCCCAAAAATCATAGTTTCTAATAATATTAACTCTCTAGTTTCAACCAAAACTTGATTTTTTTAAAATTCCAATCTGCACAAACATCTTAGAATGACATAATACCATGTAAACAACATTTAATTTTACAAAATCTAAATTTAATATGTGTTTGGACCATCTAGAGTTTTGTGGACATGTCTAATAAAAAAGAATAAAAACTAACAACTTCTAACTTGTAATGTAAAATGGTGTAACACCCGAAATTTTTGTCAAGATAAAGAAAAAGAAAACAATAAGGAAAGGAAATAAAAAGTATCTTGCAAGAAGAGAAAAGGGATTAAAGTGGAAGGGGGCAAGATGTAAATAGTACAAAAGTCAAAATAATATAATATATATGGGCATGGCCGCCCATATCAATCTTTCACCATCTGCTTTTCGACTGAGAAGAGAAGAAAGACAAGGAAGAAGGCTGAGAATTCGTTTTGGTAAGTGTTTCTTGTGTTTTGACTCGGTTTTATTGGGTTTTCCAACCTTAGAACCGATTTTTATGTGTTCTTTGTGCTTGGTTATTTGTTAGTTATGTTTTAGGTGGTTGAACTCTAGGTGTTTTCAAGTTTGGTGGAGTTTTACTTGAACACTACATAAGGTGAGTTCTAGACCCCGGTTTCTACATGGTTTACAACTTCTTCAGGGCTGAAAATGTATTAAAATGGGTTTTACTATTATTATTATGTATACCCGCATGTTTCATGAATGTATGATGGTGATTATTGGTTGTTTATGTGATGTTTGTGCTTAGAATGGTTGTAATAAGCTTAAACATTGGTTAGTATGATGTTTGGGACTGGAAACAACTTAGAAACATGTTAAACAGTTGGTTCATGCACCTACATAAGGCTCATGCGCCTGAATTTACCTTAGAAATATTTAAGTGTATGCCATACGCCCAAACAGTACCCCATGCGCCTAAGTTTATGCCTTAGAATAACTAAGTGTAGGTCATGCACCTGAACAGTAATTCATGCGCCTAGAATTTTGGCCAGATGCCTAAGTACTGGGGTCATGCGCCCCAATAGTGTCTATGCGCCTGAATATCCCCATTCGCCCAAAAACAAGCAGAAATGTCTAAATGTTGGCTCATGCACCTAGAAGGCTCATGCGCCCAGAAGTTGTGGAAATTTACTAAGTGCAGAGATCATGCGCCTGAACAGGGGAAATACGCCTATGCAGTACTCATGCGCCTGCATAGTTATCATGTGCCTAAATGACTTGGAATATTTTCTAAAATTTTGGGAATCTGTGATTTTAGGGTTTTTGACCCTAGTTTGACTTGAGGTTATTATATGCTTGTTTTATGCATGTATATGATTTGTTCTTATGTTCCTTATGTTATGACAAATTGATGTGTGGCTTTAAGTGGTGTGTTTATCATCATATATGTAAAGTATTATCATTAATAAAATGAAAGATTAATGATGATGAAAAGTGGAATATAAATGAAAGAATGAAAGACTTGCAAGCAAAATGAATGGAGGTGCACGACCATGTTGTCGTTAGCTCAACTGTGATGCGGGTTAGCTACCCCAAAGGATGCACATAGCGTTAATCATTGAGTTTGACAGGGACCCTTGTAGCATACCCTAGGTGACTGAGTCAAGCTTCGTGCACAATGTTCAGGTCTATTTATCGACCTCAGGCCCAGCATCAGCTTCGTGCATAATGTTCGGCGTATTGCACATTGGTCCGGAAAGAAAGTGAAAAAAGTACGAAATGAAAGAATGAGCATGGTAATGAATGAATGAAAGAAAGTATTACCTTGTTGTATGTATGATGTATGCTCACGTACGAAAGTAAAGGAAGTGTTTTATGAAAAAGAGTATTTTCATATATATATATATATATATATATAT
>BJCO01457409.1:0-12875 GCA_018326465.1 Flaveria floridana | reverse complement strand
AAAGGTGAGGCTATCTTGGAAAAGTCTTGAATAAATCTCCTGTAGTAGCCCGCCAATCCCAAGAAACTACGAATATCGGATGGCGTCTTTGGAGACTTCCATTGCATCATGGCCTCAACCTTTGCCGGGTCCACCATGATCCCCTCAGCATTTACCACGTGACCCAAGATTTGAACTTCGCACAACCAGAATGCGCACTTCAAGAACTTAGCATACAACTTAAAACACATAATCTTATCTTAAACTTTGAATTTTTCTTCTTCCTCTGTCTAAAACTCGAATTCTCTGTTGTCTCTCTCTCTAAAACCGAAGAGGATGAAGTGTGCAGACCAAAATGGGAGGCCATACCACCTTTATTCACCAACTTTTATTCTTTTTGTCCTTTTGACACTTTTAACCCCTCTAGTTGGGTTAAATTACATTTCTCCACTTTATTCGCGTTTATTCTTTTTTCTCGTCTATAAAAATATCTGGGTGTTACAATTTTGTTTCCAGTAGCATTCGAACATTTACACACACTAGTGTGTGTATGTGTTCTTGGTGTTTTCAACAAATTCTCAGATCTAGCATTGAATTGGATCAACAATCAGTGTCGATTCGGATTTGAGGTGTTACTACATCAATTCAATAATCGAACAAACAATACAAGGTGAATTCACAGTTAATCATTGCATTAGTTTTTGGGTTTTTGGTGTTCATGAGATGCTAATCATAATTCAGATTTAGATCTGATTATGAATCAAATTTTGTGTTAAATTATATAAAAACAAGTTAGAAATCAATTTGATAAAAAAAATCAACACAAACAACCATTTTGAAGCACCTACAGCAGCCCAAACAGCCATCAACAGCTCAAATCAACCGAGCAACACCTTGTTGAATATGTATAAGTGTGAAAACTGTTCAGGAGCATGAGCACTGTTTTGGAGCATGAGCACTGTTTAGAAGCATGAGCACTGTTCATGAGCTTGAGCACTATTTAGGCACATGGGTTAGATAGAAACATCTACACTTGGTTAATTTTCATCGACCTGCAGTCCACATGAGAACTGTTCACACGCATGAGAATTATTCAGGTGCATAAGAACTGCTCAGGTGTATTAAAACTGTTCAGGCGCATGACATTTGTTCAGGTGTATGACAACTATTCAGGCACATGAGGTTGACTTGAAATGCCCACAACCATTTTTAGCAACATAACTCTTCAGCCGTATGACAACTGTTCAGGCATATGAGCTTGACAAAATGCCCAACACACTTGTACAAATTCCTTGGGTTTGTGTATGTGAGTTGGGACACAAAACAAAATTAGTTGTTCTAAAGTTTGGAAGACCTCGCTTACACAACATCAAAAACAAAACTCTGGGCTTTGAATAACTATTCAACAAAAACAAGATCAGTCTTCATTTTCACATCAAAAATCTACAATTTAGGGGGAGGCTCAAGCGCCTTTGAAGAAATTGTAGATTTCCAATTTATATTAAAGATGAAGAGTTGAAGAGCAAGAATCAACAAAGTATTAGTCTAGGGTCTATATTATAAATATTAAAAATTTTAGACTAGTACAAATAGCATATTTATCTTTTATTGTAAGGGTGGATGGTTCACCAACTAAGGTGGGAATCATACTCCATCAATAACATCATCATATCATCATCCTTCATGGATGATGATTTCATCATCAAGTTAATAAACAACAAGCATTATTAAACACTTATGTGTTAATCATTATTAAATTTTAGCATCTAATCATTAAGTATTGTTCATATCAATTTGAATTCTAAGATTCAAGCTCATCGATCCCGTTCAAATCGGGAAAACATAATAACAACATTGCTGATTTGTTTACTAAGACGTTTGATCATTCCTGATTTGATTTTTTAGTTCAATCTCAAGGAATGATTAACTTTGGTTAATGATTATCCATACACCCTTTTAAAAATAGATTTCATTTTATGTTATTTTTTTAAAGATAATGAGAATTTTAGGGGTGGATATGAAAATGTCTCGAAAAAGATTTTGTTCTTAAGGGGAGTAACAGAAAATTTACAAAAATATTTTGTTTTACATGTTGAGAAAATTAAAATTTTCAAGGATTTATAGAACATGATAATACATTTCTTGATTTTGATACATTACATTCTAAATCTTAAAGGAAACTGACTTGGATTATGTTTGATATGTTGATAGGCTTGATTTTCAAGACTGAAAAGCACTATGATCCGTGATACACTAGAAGTAAATTCTATATGACTGAAGTGGGTTACTCATTAAGGTTTTGTGGTAACATTGATTTCACACTAAAACAGACTGAGAGTTATAGTCTCGTCATACTCGAGCCAATTATTGTCTAATTCAGTATCTTTCATAAGAAATATGTATATATATATATATATATATATATATATAAATATTAAAAGATGAAAAAGATATGAAAAGCAGTAAAACAAACATAAGGGAAAATAAACATAAACAAAAAGCGCAAAAAGATGCCAAAAGGCCATATAAGAATAAAAGACGTCAATGAGCATAATAATAAAATATATGTTATAGACATACATACTATATGATAAATATTTTACTTTTTGAGAATATGTTCTGACACAGGAGGCAAAATCAAAAGATCGGGCATGTAAGTCTGACTTGGCATGTAAGTCCTAAACGTCTTGTGAGGGATAAATATAAGTCTGACTGACAGTTAATAAGTTCTAAAACTTGTTAATATCCGTGTTTAGAAATGTTTCTCAGGCTAGTTATGCTCTAAATATATATTATTATAGAGAAATACTCTGAAAAGGCTGATTAGAGGTAAAATGTTTAAGTCAAGTTGGGTGACTTGAAATCTCAAAAGTATCTTGAAGTTGAATAAGGTTCTACAGTATTTTTGATTATAGGATTCACATATTTCATACGAATCAATCTAAACATGATAAATATCAAAGAATACGTGTTCAAGTAAGAATTGAGGTCTAAGTTTAAAGTGGACACATCATTAACAATCAACGTAACAAGTCTTATTATAAATAAAATTGAAAGATTTTAATGATCAATTTCATAATAAATATGATCCTATAATTGAAAATTTACCAAATATATTTAAGTTATAAGTATAAAGAAAATATGAGCGTGTTTTTTTGTTAGAGTTTGTGTTTGTTACACTTGTTTTTTATTCACAAAATTTTACAAAAATTAAGGGTTTATGGATAATTGTAAACACATAGTTTAACATAATTTTATTTATAACAAATTAAATGGTTTAAAAAGATAAATAAATTTGAAAAGTTGAAAATTTTAGAAGTTAAAAGGAAATTGAGAAGTTCAAAGTGTACGAAAAGTTATGCGACTAGTTGAACTAGTCGTATACGAAAACTTCAAAGAAGCGAAAAGTCGTGTGTGCGAAAGCTCTGACTTCTTGCGCAAGAAGTCAATGGCTATAAAAGCAACAGTTGTACGACAAGTTTACCATTCGCATGAAAACTCTCTGAAAACTACTCTCTCAAAATTCTAAGTGTTCAAACTGTCTTTTAGTTGATAATCAAGTTCATTGTCGTCGTTTGGTGTTAGTAAAGTGTTTGATAAGGTAGATATTTAGTTATTGATTGATTTTAAGTAAGATTGATTCAGCACCGAATGTTCTTTGACAAATAGAATTAAAATTGAACAAAATTAATCATATAAAACAATAATGACTTAATCGACACCTAATGAGCATGTTTACCTGTTGAAACATCACAAAAATGCCTAATTTAAAAAACTGAAATCACAAAACTTGTCGCATGCAAAAACTATCAGAAAACGAACTGGAAAACATTTAAATTCACACAGGTGGAAATTTTGTCCAGTCGCACGAAAAGTTGACTTTTGACAAAATTCAATTTCATGCGAATACTTTTCACGCAAGAAGTTAAAATTTTTCAGAATTTTCTAATTCTGAAAATTTAATTTTGTACTGATTCAAGATTGCTTAATTTTCAGATGGCAAGACCTATGGTGTTTAACAAGAACCATAATGCTACTGCATTTCTCGAAGATATACCCAAGGACAAAGCTTTATTCAGATCCATGATTGATAGCCTCAAGACATCACGTATTCATCATGCTATTACATCTAATCCCATTATCTATACGGATGTTATTGATCTGTTTTGGCTAACTGCTACCAATGAGCGAGATGATCATGGTGAACCATGTATATCAGCCACTGTTAAGGGCAAAAGGATTGTTATCACTACTGAAGTGATCAATAATGAAGATCAGCCTAATGCGCCAATTAAGATTGATGATGACGTGGCTAGAGGTTGATTGAAGAGAATGGGCTATGATCACCAATATCCCTCACTAGAGAAGAAGTACTTACCTCCCTTTTGGAAGTACTTATTTCATGTGGTGATTCAATGCCTCAGTAATCTAAAGTCTAGAATGGATAGCCTTAGTGTAGTTTTCGGATCCCTGCTGATATCTCTTGTACATAATCTTCCATACAACACATACAAAGCTATTTTTTCAAAGATGGAGAAGAATGTCATAGCTTCTGCGGGGAAGAAGTATATCATCTACCCCCAGTTCATACAACTAATTATGATTACTGCTCATCGTGAGTTAGCAATATCTGATTCTTCTACCTATGATGTCATGGTGATAAAGAAAGATATTTTCACTTATCTTTTAGGGGCAAGAGGCAATGCCTGGGATGGATCACACTTTGCCAAACTTGACAGATTTGTTTAGGGTTATCAAGAGGAAGCTAAATGTCCAGAGAATGTGGTACCTTGAGCTGATACAACCGGTCCCACCACTACTTCTACTCAAGAGGGTTCTAAAAGTTCACAAGGAGCAGGCATGTCAATAGATACTAAAATTGATTCATGGTTCAGTTCGGGTAGTGAAACAGATAATGATAGATAGGGAATGTCCCTTATGTACTTCAGGAAGGTCCTAGAGTGCAAGAAACTCCTGCTAAACGCACTGCTAAGGAGCGTGATGCTGATTTTGTTCCTGGGGATTCTCCTTTAACTCAGAGAAGGAAGAAAACTAATGAGATTCCACGTGGGAGGGGTAGAGGACAAGGTTTTTGCATAAGTGTCGAACCCCAATGACTATTATGTCGACTGATCCTGATGTGCATATGTCTGAGACTCTAGTCACAGCTAGTGAGACTACACCTATAAAGACTCCAGTGATTGTTATAGAGTCAACTACTATAACATCATCTGCCATGCCCACTGCTGATGATGTATTAAACCCTCCTCCCATAGATTAAGGGTTTGATGAGTCAATAGGTATGGAAGATTTTCTCAACACTCCTCCTACATAACAACAAGGTGCTAGTACTTCAACAAATTCACATACATTTGTTACTCTTGAGAAAAGAGTTTGTACTTTAGAGAAGGAGATGTTGGAGAAAACTCAAACGATTGATGATTTACACAGACAAATGTTTGATAAAGATGAGCGGATTAAGAATCTTGAACATAAGCAACAATTCATATTCATCTATGTTCAAATTCTAGGGCAGAACATCAAAGATTCACTTCCCTTGTTCCATTTTTGTTTACTCAACAAAGAACCATGAAAGTTAGAGAATCTAGTGGACAACAAACTGCTGATCCTGAAGTTACTCAAGATCCTACAGATACTACAGAGCATGATGTTGATCCAGTTGTTACAGAAAGGACAATAGATACTAATGATGTTGATCAAGAACCATCTACCACTTTCATACTTCGACTACTGATGATCAACTACTGGAGAAGCGTTTGTAGAGCCTGAACATGATGTACCAATTCTTGAGCCGACTAATGATGATAATGACTTGGATTTGGTATATTATGATTTTAGTGATAAAGAGGAGGTTGATAATGATGATGATGAAGATGATGACAGTGATGATGGTGATGATGGTGATGATGGTGATGATGGTGATGATAATGAGAATGATGATAAGAAAGATGATGATGATGATCAGGGTGGAGATATGGGTTCAGCTGTTGGTCCTTCTGGATCGTCGGCTACCACTAATGTCTCCGGACCAAGTTTCGTTGATACATTTGACTATACAGCTTTGGATCCCGCTACTGAAGAATCTTACGAGAAGGAATTCTATACATTCCAGCAAAAAATATTACTGAGGAATCAGACGAGGACTTTGGTCCATTTGATGACTTAGAAGAGACGATCGACTACAAAGACATGTTTAGGAATAGTCTTAAGGACTTATTCTCAGATATCTTGGTTGAAGAAGGAGAGATTGTTAGGGGAGTTTAGTACTCAAGAAACAACTGACAAGATAGCTGACTTAACTGGACAAAGTGTTGTACATCTGTAAGGCCCCGTTCCCGGACACCTCACAGTTCGTCATTCATTGCACCATAGATACATAATAATATACGTTTCATAAAAATACGTTAGCAAAAGTCATTCTCTATTATTAGTATATACTGTTGTTAAGCAATACAATGGGGTTTAACTACAAAAGATTGTTTAATTGCATTACAAAACAACAATATCTTAACATAAGAATGGATGTCAGTCTTTTCCCGCCGAGTAGCTTCACTCTCGTGCCATCCTCAGCAATAATTACCTGGCAACTAAAAATGTATAAAAGTCGGCATTGCTGAGTGAGTTCTAGTTTTGAATACCTTGTATAACGTGTATATATGAAAATACTCTTTTTATAATAATACTTCTCTTACTCTTGTACGTGAGCACGCATCAACTAAACAACAAGGTAATGTTTTCTTTCTTTACTGTATACCTTTGTTCATTTCGTACTCTTTAACTTTATCTTTCATTGTCTATGTGGACCAATGAACAATACCTTAAACTATGTGCGTGAAAAACTGGTGCTGGGCCAATGGTCTATCAATAGACTACGATCACTGTACACGAGACTGACCCAGTGACCTAGGGTATGCTACAAAGGTCCGTCAATCTCAATTGATTGACCCTATGTGCATCCTTTGGAGTAGCTAACCCGCATCACAGTTGAGCTAACAACAACATGGTCGTGCACATCCTATATGCTTGCAAGACTTTCATTATTTTAATTAGGTTCCACTTCCCTTTATCCTTATTCTTTCACTTTGTTAATGATAATACTTGCTTTTATGATCATAAACACACCACATAAGTCACACAAATAATAAGTACTATGATCATAAGAAAAATCTATAATAATGCAATATAATAAAAATTAAAAACCCTAAGTCAGCCTTGGGTCAAACCTTAATGATTCTGTTTTTCTCAAAATTTTAGAAAACAATCTAAGTGTTCTAGGCGCATGAGCACTATGTAGGCGCATGAGGCCTGTTTAGGCGCATGGGCACTAATTGGGCGTTTCGACTATACTTAGGCATCTTGGACTAAGTTTTAGATGCATGGTCTACTGTCCAGCGCATGGACTATTACTTAGAAATTTTAAGGTATTTTCTAGACGTATGGGGCACTGTTTGGGCGGTTAGGCCCTGTTTGTACGTTTGACCTGACTTAGAAACTTTCTAAGGCAAATTCTAGGTGGTTAGGCCTTATATGGACGTGTAGGCAACCTGTTGAGCATGTTTCTATGTTGTTTCCAGTCCCAAACATCATATTATCCTAATCTAAGTTTAATACTATTATTCTAAGCATGAACTATCATATAACAACCATAACATATCAACATACATGCATGGATACATACGGTTACTCATATAACTTTTGTAAAAAAAATGGTTTTACATACATTTTCAGCCCCAAAGAATGTTTAAAACAATGAATTACGGGGCCTAGAAACTAACCTAATGTATCAAGCAAGCAAAACTCCTCCAAACTTACTTGTACATGAATTCAAACACCTAAAGCAAGGCAAAACACAACCCGAACACTTAAACACATACATAACGGTTTATAAGGGTGAAACCACCAAGAAAACCGAGTCAATTACACCTAAAAACACTTACCTTAGAAGATATCAGCCTTGTCTTTCTTGAACAACCGAGAGAAAGTTCTTCAGCTTTCTCTTTTCTTCTTTTGATCGAAAGAAAGCAGATGGGATGTGCAATATGGGTGGCCATATCCCCATATATATTAAAATAATGGGTTGCTGTACTATTTTCCACTTAACCCCTTCTACTTTAGCTTAAAGATACTTTTATTTCTCTTTTATGTTGACAAAGTTTCAGGTGTTACAAGTCTACCCCCCTTAAAGAGTTTCATCCCCGACACCTGTTACTCTTCGAATAGCTGTGGGTAATGTTGTCTCATCTCCTTTTCTGTCTCCCACATAGACTTGGATCCCTTTCTATGCTTCCACTGCACCCGCAGAAGAGGAACCACTTTATTTCTTAGCCTCTTCTCCTTGCAATCGATGATTACCACTGGTTGTGCTACATAATTAAGCCGTTCATCAACCTCGATATCTTCCAATGGTACAACCATGTCTTCATCAGCTAAGCACTTTCTCAGATGAGATACGTGGAATGTGGGATGAATTCCACTTAACTCATCTGGCAATTCAAGTTGATAGGCCACCTCTCCTACTCGGGCGACAA
Organism: Flaveria floridana; assembly: GCA_018326465.1. Classification (NCBI taxonomy): domain Eukaryota; kingdom Viridiplantae; phylum Streptophyta; class Magnoliopsida; order Asterales; family Asteraceae; genus Flaveria; species Flaveria floridana. Next base: position 4,347 of record BJCO01457409.1, on the reverse strand, counting down.
TTCGAAAAGGCCCTATGTATCTCGGGCTTAGCTTACCTCGCTTCCTGAATCGAATGATACCCTTCCAAGGTGAGACCTTCAACATAACTCGGTCGCCAACCTTGAACTCTATCGTTCTACGCCTCTTGTCAACATACGACTTTTGTCTATCTTTCGCCGCCTTCATGAAGGTCCTGATCTTTTCTAACTTCTCAGTCGTAGCCTCGATCACCTCAACACCTCCCAACTCCTTCCGCCCAATGTCTCCCCAACATACGGGCGTCCTACATCTTCTACCGTATAGCATCTCATACGGTGGCATGCCAATACTAGCATGATAACTATTATTATATGAGAATTCCGCTAACAGTAAGTGATCATCCCAACTTCCTAAAAAGTCGATCACACATGCCCGAAACATGTCCTCGAGCGTCTGAATCATCCTCTCAGACTGGCCATCTGTCTGAGGATGATAAGCCGTGCTAATGTGTAGCCTCGTTCCTATCGCTTCATGTAATCTCTTCCAAAACTTCAATGTGAATCAGGTGTTCCGATCTGACATGATAGATACCGGTACACCATGTGAATCAGATGGCATCGAACCCCCTCGTCGTGCGGGGTAACTTCGTGGTGAAGTCCATGGTGATGTGCTCCCATTTCCACTCGGGTATATCCAACGGTTGGATCTTCCCGTAGGGCTTCTGATGCTCTGCCTTCACTTGCAAGCAAGTAAGGTACTTACTCCCATACTCCACCATGTCATGTTTTATACCCGGCCACCAGTAGTTCTTCTTAATGTCCTGATACATCTTGGTGGCACCAGGATGAATGGAGTATCGAGTCTTATGACCTTCATCCATGATTCGCCCTCGCAGATCTTCATAACGAGGGATCCACTTTCGTCCAAAGCGGGTTTTAACCTCGTGGGTGTTTTCTCCCAGTTCTGTGACTAGACCTCTCATTCGTTCAAAGTTGAGGCGATCTTCTTTCAATGCCTCATTCTGAAATTCTTTCACTTGAGTCATCACGTCCGAGGTCATCACTAACTGATACGTCTTCACTCGAATCGGTTCGGATTTCCCTTTTCGGCTAAGGGCGTCGGCCACCACGTTGGCCTTGCTCGAATGGTAGTGGATCTCACAATCATAATCCTTGATGTGTTCTAACCACCTTCCCTGCCTCATGTTGAGATCCTTCTGCTCAAAGAAGTACTTTAAGCTCTTGTGGTCGGTGAAGATCGTGCACTTTATACCATATAAGTAGTGCCTCTAAATCTTCAATGCGAAAACCACATCCGCTAACTCCAAATCAGGTGTAGGGTAATTGACTTCGTGGGTCTTCAACTGTCAGGATGCGTAGGCTATCACCCTTCCACGTTGCATTAGCACGCAACCTAATCATGAATAAGATGCATCTGAATACACCACTAAGTCTTCACTTCCCTCGGGCAATGTCAAGACAGGAGCTTGAGTTAATCTCGTCTTTAACTCCTCAAAAGCACACTCCTGCTCTCGACCCCACATGAACTTCACATCCTTATGAGTCAATTTGGTCAAAGGTGAGGCTATCTTGGAAAAGTCTTGAATGAATCTCCTGTAGTATCCCGCCAAACCCAAGAAACTACAGATATCGGATGGCGCCTTTGGAGACTTCCATTGCATCACCGCCTCAACCTTTGCCGGGTCCACAATGATTCCTTCAGCATTAACAACATGACCCAAAAATTGAACCTCGCGCAACCAAAAAGCACACTTGGAGAATTTGGCATACAACTTCTCTCTCCTAAGTGTCTCCAATACCTCGCGTATGTGGTCGGCATTTTCTTTGTCACTCTTAGAATAAATCAGGATATCATAAATGAACACTATCACTGATTTGTCTAACATTGGCCGACACACTCGGTTCATCAAGTCCATAAAGGCAGCTGGCGCGTAGTTAATCCAAAAGGTATAATGAGGAACTCGTAGAGTCCATAACGCGTACGAAAAGCTGTCTTAGGAATATCTTGCTCCTTCACCTTTAATTGATAGTAGCTAGATCGAAGATCTATCCTCGAGAACCAACTGGCACCTTGGAGCTGATCGAGCAAGTCATCAATTCTCGGTAACGGATACCGATTCTTCACCTTCAACTTGTTCAGCTCTCGATAGTCGATGCACATTCGCATACTACAGTCCTTCTTTTTCATGAACAGGACCGGGGCACCCCATGGAGAGATACTCGGTCAAATGAATCCCTTATCCATTAACTCCTGCAATTGGTCCATGAGTTCCTTCATCTCAGTCGGAGCTAATCAATATGGTGCTTTAGCAACGGGTTGAGCACCAGCTACCAGATCAATCTGGAACTCAATCTCGTGATCCAGTGGCAGGCCAGGTAAGTCTTCTGGGAACATATCAGGAAAGTGATAAACCAACGGTACATCTGACAGTTGTCGTGTTGACATGTCCACATCCTTCACGTAGGCCAAATAGGCGTTACATCCACGTCGCATGTACTTCCCCGCCACCGCCATCGAAATCACCTTTGGGATCGTAGTAACGCAATCTCCATAAATCGTCACCAAACTTCCATCGGGCACAAATAGTCGAATCATCTTCTTACGACGGATGATGTTTGCTTCATAAGTTACTAACCAGTCTATTCCTAGTACTACATCAAATCCACCTAGGGGCATCCCATGTAACTTAGCAGCATACCTATGACCTTCTAGTTCTATGGCACAGTCCTCTATCATGTCAGTAATTCTAGTGGACTTACCAATAGGAGTTTCTACATCTAATGGCTCACTAATACTTCTACTACTAGCAGACAACTTAGCACAAAAAGTAGTAGAAATGAAACTTCTACTAGCACCAGAGTCAAATAATACAGAGGAACAAGTTTGATTTACTATAAACATACCTGACACGATATCGGGATCTACTCTGGCTTCCTTCTGGGTCATGGTGTAAGCTCTAGCACTCGCCCTGTGCCCTCCTTCCTCCGGCTTCTTCTTCACCCCAGAGCTCTCGGCCCTTGACTTCTTGCAGTCCTTGCTCAAGTGGCCCTCCCACTACAGTTATAACACTTCAGCACCCTACTGTCTCTAGCAATGTGGCCAGGCTTGCCACACTTGAAGCATACATTCAACCCCAGCCTACACTCACCAGTATGCTCCCTTCCACATTTACCGAACTTTCTCTGTCCCGGGCTTGACGACACCATACGATCATCCACCTTCACCTTCTTGTTGCTTGGATCGAAACCACCATGTCCAAAACTCTTCCCGTTCTAGTTCTTATCACCACCACCCGTCTTCTTCACCTCTACCACTGCCTCCTCTCGTTCATCGTACAACTTGCCCGCCAAGTCCATCACCGATCGAAAGGTACCTGGCTGAGCAACGATCAGATGCCTGCGAATATCAGCTGGCAGTCCCTGGATGTACCTCTTAATCTTCCTTGACACCGGCATCACCTGATCCAGTACCAACCTCGCCATTTCGTTAAATTTGGTGGTGTACCGCTGGTGGGTCATGGTTCCCACCTCAAGTTGCAGGAACTCCTTCTCGATCCTATCGAGTTCCCTGTAAGGACAGAATTCCTCGATCACTAACTGCTTCAATTCCTTCCATCGCATCTTCCCGATGGCTCTGGCACCCTCAGCTTGGACAATGTTGTCCCACCAACACAACTTTGAGTCGACAAAAGAGTGAGTAGCGAACTTCACCCTTTGGTCTTCGTGACACTCACTAATCTCCAGCACCGCTTCCATTTCCCTCACCCAGTGATGAGCGGCAGCAGCATTACTATTGCAATCGAAGGTCGAGGGCTTGCATCTCTAGAATGCCCCATAACTGCACCCCTTGGTCGTCACCCCCACTAAATCATCCTCCTCTTCATCGGACAACACGGTCTCAGGCTCCGGTCGTTCGTACTCCCCCTTGGTTCCCTTGCCCGTTGACCCCTTCCTATCTTCCTTCTCCTTCCTCTCCTCATTCCTCACAGCTCTGATGACTTCGGTCACTACAGACGGTAAGACTATCTGCATGACATGGTGTACCTTATCAGCAATCGCCTCCCTAGCTGAGGCATTCAAGCTAGCATTCTCATTCTCCTCACTTCAACCATGAACCTCAGGGTTCTCATGAGTCGTCTCAGGAGCCTTAGCACTACTCCTGGTCACACGTGGACGACCTCTGCCTCTAGAAGCCTTGGAAGATTTTCGTCCATCCATTCCCTAAATGCAATAAGATTCAAACTCTAACACAGTCATTCAAGGAAATTGCTTACTTTATGTTAAGTATAGTAAGTCCTTAATTACAGTGGCCAGTTATGATTAGCCACTTACTTTACTCTTCACACCCCAAGCATTTCCTATCCTGAC
>BJCO01457150.1:0-11157 GCA_018326465.1 Flaveria floridana | reverse complement strand
GACATGTAGTCTCATGCATCTTTAAATGTTTGTAATTCTTGCATTTTAGTTATGAATATTTTGATCTTGACTTTTCCCTCTTAATCTTTGGAGTGTTTGCCTACTAAAAAAGGCTCTATCAGATGCCAAACGGTATAACAAACTACTAGACTATGAGCAGGTCTTGAAAGACTCTACCAGCACCTAATCCCCCGTACTAGCCACAGCCAGTAACACCCAACGTCAACCCGATCAGTACCCACATAAACCGGGCATCGATGCCCAAAACACCATGCCCGACACAATCGTTTCACAACCTCGGGAACACCACGACCAACCCGAAACTCCGTTTCATCCTATGGTAACTCTCGAAACTATCGATCAAATCTTTTTTGTCAATTATGTAACATTGCAGGCTATGATACCAAAGACTGCTGTAAGCTAGCCCGGTTCTTGAAGGATAATAACATCCAACTGCATGGAGCGCCTAGCTCAAACCCGGCGGTTCACGCCACCTCCACCGAGCCATCCCCACCATCCCCATCATGGATGGTAGACAGTGGTGCCTCCCACCATGTCACCTCCGAATGCTCGCACCTTCATCACTTCTCGGACTATGGAGGCCCTGATGAAATCAACTTAGGTGACGTTACGTCCATACCCATCACACATATTGGTAACACTAAGTTGCCTACCTCTTCTCAATCCCTCATCTTATCTAATATTCTTTGTGTTCCTCACTTACGAAACAAATTAATTTCTATCTTACAACTATGCAACACTAATAACGTCTCGGTTGAATTCTTTCCCTCGTTTTTTGTTGTGAAGGATCTTCTCACAGGGGCGCATCTCATGGAGGGGGAGAATGTTAACAACATCTACTACCTTCGCTCTCACAACAACAAACAACCTCAACTAAACTCTACCACCACAAGAACCCTTTCGGAATGGCATCATACTCTCGGACATCCCTCCACTCGGATACTCAAGAAGATTGCTAGTAGTCTAGGCATACATATTTCTACTTATTCTAATTTTCATTATGTTTCTTGTTCTTTAAATAAAAGTCACAAACTTCCCTTTGGACCTAACTCGTTGAATGCAAATAAACCATTACAGTTAATATATACGGACGTTTGGGGACCCATTCAATAATTTATTGATGGGTTCTCCTACTATCTCATATTTGTGGATTATTTTTCAAAATATGTGTGGTTGTATCCAATGAAAAACAAATCAGATGTCTATGCATTATTCCCGCAATTCAAAGCCTTGGTGGAAAAATATTTCAACACACCAATTGTGTCCATCTTCTCTGATAATGGGGGTGAGTACCAACGCCTAATCCCCATCTTCAACTCTCTCGGTATCTCCCACTTCACCACTCCTCCTCACACGTCAAAACAAAACGAGACAGCAAAACGTCGTCACCAACATATTATGGAAACCAGTTTGGCCTTACTTCACTATGCTAGCCTTCCCACTAGTTTATGGAGCCACACCTTTCAAATAGCCATCTATCTCATCAACCGACTCCCAACACCGGTCCTTGATCATCAAACACCTTACTCCACTCTACATGGAAAATCTCCATCCTACACCAAACTCCAACCCTTTGGTTGTCTCTGCGCATTGTCCCTGGCTCCGCCCAAACTCGATTTCTAAACTTCAAGCATGTTCCATTTCATGTATTTTCCTTGGATACTTGATGTCCAAAACAGACTACATATGCCTCGACATTCACACTAAACGCCTCTATCACTTCCGTCATGTCCAATTCGTTCCTCACCAATTCCCTTAGCGGGACGCCAACACCACTAATCTGACCCTTAGTGAATTTCTAGTCCGTCTACAACCAATCCCTCCAAACAATCCCTCACTCATGGCTGACACCCACACATAACCCACACCCCTCACCATGCAGGTGCCAACCACACATCAGCAACCCCATGCAAAGCCTAATCAACACCACATCTACCCCAGCCCTCTACGTCTCCCGACGGTGACCTGCTAAGCTCCCTAATCACTCCAACAACCACGCCCCAGCCTGCCTCCCATATTGCCACCTCACCGCCACTACACCACCCCGTCACCCATGCAAACCCAACCCCATGTATTACAATGATATGTTTGTCAATCACACCACACTTCACCCCATACCTGCCACCATCGAACCCACCACCCTGACCCAAGCCCTCAAAGACCCTAAGTGGCGACATGCCATGGATGACAAGTTCAATGCCCTCCTGCGCAATGGCATGTGGGAACTTGTACCCCATCCTCTCACACTCCTATAGGCTGCAAGTGGCTTTTTAAGATAAAGCGCAACCCAGATGGCTCGGTTGCCAAATATAAAGCGAGGCTAGTAGCGAAAGGCTTCTTACAATAGTATGGAAAGACTACTTTGACACCTTCATCGCGGTTACCAAACCGGTTACAATCCGCACGGTTATCTCCATCGCCCTTTCTGCACACTGGCCACTTTGTCAACTAGATGTCAACAATGCATTCCTTTATGGCCATCTACATGAAGACGTCTACATGAACTAACCACCCAGATACATTCACCCCTAATTCCCAAATCATATTTGCAAACTTAAGAAATCGCTCTACAGCCTCAAACAGGCCCCTAGAGCTTGGTACATGGAACTCACAAGCTTCCTCATCGACTTTGGTCTTTTAAAATCCAAAGTCAACGCGTCTCTCTTCATCTACAATAGGGACAACATGATCATGTATTTTATGGTTTATGTTGATGATATTGTACTAACGGGAAACAATCCTAAGTTTTTGGATCACTTTGTTGGGAGCTAGCTAATAGGTTCTCACTCAAAGACCTTGGAGACCTCCACCACTTCCTTGAGATTGAAGTAATTCCCACACCAACGGGGTTGTTCTTGTCATAACACAAACACATTTAGGATATTCTAACTTCCTATCACATGGACGGGGCAAAGGAAGTCTCAACACCCCTCAACTCATCTGAGACGCTCTCACTTGAAGGTGGTTCGCCTAAAGTTGATCCAACTCCATATCGCAAGCTTGTCGGATCGCTCCAGTACCTGCATTTACACGCCCCAACATCTCTTTTGCAATTAACAGGTTGTCTCAATACATGCACTCGCCATCTCAACTACACTGGCAAGCTCTCAAACACGTCCCTCGTTATCTTAAAAGAACCATACACTTTGCTCTCTTCCTCAAACGGGGGACCTCTCCACACCTTACTGCATTCCCAGACTTGGATTGGGGAGGTATTACTAATTAATGGTGGTCGATCAACCATGACCTACCTCGTCTACCTCGGCGAAAACTTCATCTCTTGGCGCTCCGCTCGCCAAAAGTCAGTCTCACGGTCCTCTACCGAAGCGGAGTACAAAGCTATCGCCAATGCCTTAGCTGAACTGTCTTGGATCAAGAACCTACTGCATGAACTTGGTATTCGTCTCACATCACCGCCCACACTTTTCAGCGACAATACTAGGGCTATGTATCTCTGTGCCAACCCGGTATATCACTCGAGAATGAAGCATGTGGCGCTGGACTATCACTTTGTTCGAGAACAAGTAGCTAACGGCTCCTCGCATGTACGTCATATTAGCTCTGCTGATCAACTTGCCGACATGCTCACTAAGCCGCTCGGTCGCCGGCAATTCCTACATTTTCGATCCAAGATTGGTGTCTTCGATGGAGATTCCATCTTGCGGGGACGTATCAACACATCACCTACTTCAACAAACTCTAGCTCCAAGAAAATTGCTGCAGATAACATTATTCAATTTATTCAAATACATTCAAATAGTTGCTAGATAAACTTTGTAACAAACTATACTTATCTTTATTATAAATTGGCTATTTAAACAACCCATTCTAATAGAATAGATGAAAAAGCTTTTTAATTACTAGCCTAACTTTATATTCATCATGTATCTTAATTTGCTCCTGTTTGAACGTGGTTTTGTTCGTTCTTATGCTCTCACATTATGGAACACAAACATAATAAACAATATATTAATATATACTAACAATAGTTAATTATATTTATTTATGTTTAAAGTTGGAAAAAAACTTATTTTTTAATAATTGAGTAAATTACAAATTGTGTCTTTTATTAATATATGAAATTATATGGTATGTACTTTAGTTTTAATAATTACATCTAATTTTTTTAAATATATGCACATCTATTATCATTTACACTAATTTTCATCTAAATGTATAGTTATCGCAGTTCTCCCTCACATGAGATGCATATTTGTTATTTTCTTTTCACACTTAATATTAAACAAATAAACAAAACTAATAATGTTATATGAAAAATAAAATTTAAAGATATCGAACCATTGGGTAAGTCCGTAAACCCGCATCCATCTTACGCTCAACATCATTAAATTCAACATCTCTCTATATGATACTTCAAGGCCGGTTATCTTCACAACCACCTCTAACATTCCACACACGATTAAACATTCCACACAAGATTGAAGCGCTTAAAGTCCAACAATAAATACGTAAACACAAAGGTAAGGAAATGATATGATAATCAAAATAACGATATGATTCATAAACCTAATGCAATTATTGGTTCATATTTTTGCAAGTTTTCTTTGTGAATCATAATAAATTATTAAATTATAATATATTATTATAATTGATAAATTAAAATAATAATATTTTTTTCATTGAAACACCCTTAAAGAAAACACAATCTGTTTGTACAAATAAAAATTAAAATACTATACGATACTTGGATTTTTTGTCATGTATCGTTTGTTTAAATTATTGTAATTATTGTGAGATATTACCTCCTTGACCAGCTTTACTTTTTAGTTCACATGGCCTTGCTTCTTTATTGGAATCCTACATCACATATAATAGTTATAAAAGAAATTTTCAGATTAAATTAAGAATTTGTTTATTTATTCATATTATATTAGCATTGATTTTGAAAGAAACGATTATTTTCAAAAATTATTTAATATATCTTAAACATCAATTATTACACATAAAATATACTAAAATACTAACTGTATTTTCAATGAATTATATAAGTAGAGTGAAAAATGTGTGTCCCGGTTAATAAAAAAGTGTGAACTAGCTGGTTTTAAATAAAGTTTATATTACGACGTAAACAAAAATAAACACGTAACTAAGGTATATTCAAAATAAAGTAAAAAACATTATGTTGTGATAAAAAAATCTTTCTACTCTAATAAAATAGTAACTAGAGAGGACATGTGGTATTACCATGTTCATCCTCGCCACTTTTTTCTCACTTTTATCTCCTATTACATAATAACATTAATTACTATTAATATTTTTTTATTTTTATATTAAAATAATTTTTAATAAATTAAGAAAAATATCATTTTACTAATGTTAGTTCTAAAGAAATAATTTTTTATAAAATAAGAAAATTTTCTAAATTTTAAAACTTTTAAAAAAACAAAAAATTGGTGTTTTCTAAAAAGTAAAAGTTTTTATAAGCAAAAAATAATTAAATTAAGGTGTTATAATAAGAAAGTTTTAAAAATGATATTTCTTTAAAATGTTCTTTTTGAAACAAAACTTTTTATTTTATTTATATTAAGGTAGATTTCAATTATTATATCTTATATTAAAGTATCAGTTTGTTACTAGCAAATTTTATTCTTTTAATATATTATTTATTCAACCCGTGTAATACACGTGTTTACTAAAGTTAGTATATTATATTTGACTCTGATTGGTTTTGAATGTAGATACATTTAAGCACATCACAATGGTGACGTAATTTAAAAGTTCTAATTGCACATTGGGGGCTCGATTAAGCATGTTTAAAGATAATCATGTCATAATGGTATATTTAATATTAAAAGTTGTGAAAATTAATAATTCTTTATCCTAATAAATAATTACAATTGATGTAACGCGTCAATATCATATATAACCACACAAAAGTTTTCCTATTCAAATCTCTTACAATCTAGTAAACTAAATGATAATTATCAAATTAACTGACCACTTAAGATTACTAATATGATCTTTAACTTTAAAATTTATCAAAATATTTTTTAAACCATTTATATCTTACATAATGTTACCAAAAATATCTCAACAATTTCTAACAAAATCTCAATTTTATAAAAATTTAAGGTTCATGTTTAACTGATTCAATCACCAAAATGTGACAACAAATCTTTTATATTTTTACTATAATATTTCATTTAATATTATAATTAGTTTTTTCTTAGATAATATTTATTCGTTAACTTAAAAAAAATACACAGTTTTGTTTATAATATTTTATCTAAATAATTTTTATGTAAATTTTATTTAAAATAATTTTTTTAAAAAGGAATTTTTTTAAACTTTTAATGTATTGATCTAATTGTCATATTGTGGTTATTATAAAACTATACTTCGATGGTTTGTTAGAGCATAGAATAATGGTAATTTTTGGAGCTATGGAGCATATGTTAAAGGTATTGTATAGTTGTGTAAAGTGATAGTTTGAGATAAAACTTTTGTCTATTTGTGTTTTCTACTCAAAACAGTTAGACATGAATTTTAGTTACTTCTATTTTTTTGGTAGTTTAATTATTTTTATTTTGTATGTATTATAAAATTATATAACTTTTATTATACAGCTTCATATAATACATAATACTATAACCTAGTATATTATATATCACCTGTTTTGGTTTCAGTTAAAATTTAAATCGCATGTATATAAAATTATATCAAGCAAGTTATTAAATTTGCTAGTAATATATATATTTTTATAACTAAAAAATTATTTAAATTAAGTATTATCTTATTTAAATACATAAATATGTAATTATTAAATATTTAAATAATAATAATAGTATTTAAATATAGTAAGTATTTAAGCCAGGTCGAAAAGAGTCTCGGTGATACTCGCTGCATTACGTGGACCGACCAACTAGTATATTATTTACAAGACTAATAAAAGTATAACACCTAAAATTTATCGATTGTTATTTCAGTATATTACTTGTACACATTTAATTGCTTCATAAACATTGTAACCATCCATATCTTTTTTACTTAAAATGAAACTTGAATTCTTATCAATTAACTTTAAAACAAACACCTTGATACCGTTAACTACAATCTCTTTGATACATAACCAGCTTATGAATTAATTTATTTGGTTTTCTCTGAGTTCCCAAACATGAATTAAAGATGGCATAATCATGAACCATGTAAAATACATGCTTCCTCTTAAAATTTACAAGGAAAGATTGCGATGGAAGCAGCTGGAATGGAAGCGGAGAGTGAGGTGACAAGAGGATGAGGGATGGAGGCGAGATCAAAGATGATACAAGACGGACGGAGATGAAGGCTTAATTGGGTTAGAAGAGTGATCTGACACTATAATGCTCACTTAATGCCTCATTACGTTTGATCTTATATACACTGAGTGGGACATGCCGCTATACAATAAACGTAATGAGGCATTAAGTGAACCTTATAGCAGCATGTGATGTTAAGTGATGATCTGGCGTTATGTGATAGAAAACGTCTTTCAAGAAGGCATTAACCATTATCCATGGTCTAAAAGACTAAAAGCATTCACATCCTATTCTTTATCCCTATTATCACACTAAAAATCACTAATTTTCTCTATCTTTTTCAATTACGCATGTTTTTATAACTTTATCATTAGTTTTTATCTCTACTCCACTCACAACCACAAAAAAAGATATCAAAAAAATTAATAAAGATAAATAATGTTTTACCCAAATATACGAATGAACAGTGACATTTACACCTTCCCCCACTCACAATTATCCGCTATAATATAGAAAACACAGTCAAAAACATATAGGACACTACTTGCTCTAAGAAACACAACTTCTAGGATTCAAATTTTTACTAAATTAACTCGAATGAACCAGAAAAAGCCAAATCATCTTACAGACAAACACCAGATGATGATTATGAAAACATTAAACTTCTACTGAAAAACTAATTCTAATCATCAAATCTCCTATGACCCATCAAACTTTAAACTAAAAACAGTCAGAAATGAGTTTTTACATACAAACAACCAAATTATGAACTAACAGATTCATCTGTTGTAAGTTACTACTCAAGGCTCACATTGATGTCAGTAGGCTTATTCCGCGACTCGGCAGCATTATAGGATGACCAATTATCTCCACGATACGAAGGCGATGAAATTTTTTGTTTAGCAGAATTCGACTCGTTGGTCTCAGAAGCCGGTGCAGGCACTGGAACCAGTGCTGATGTTGAAACTGGAACTGGAACTGGAATCGGAATTGCAGCTGTAGTAGGGATTGTGATCGTTATGTTTTCGGGTTTCTGTTTCTTGGTGGTTTTCTGTTCCTGTTGTACGCCCGTCAAGAAACTTCCTACTATAATCTGGTATATAACAAGCACACGAAATAATAATCAAAAGACAAATTCTGGAAGTATCAAACTGTAAGTACAATCAAACAGAGGTGGAAAACTACCTGCACGGGGCTGGCGGCCACCAGAAGACCCGCCACACTGCCGCCAACGACCCGCCCATCAGGGCTTGACAGAGAAACACTCATCCCACCGGATCTGTTTCTTATTCCTCCACTCTCAGACGGGATAAAAGAGCCCGCCAACGAAAGTATCTCAAAACGACCCTTAAGAATAAAGAGAAGTGTCAAAATTTTTCAGGATCAATAAACCACCAACAAGCGATAGCAGATCAAATGGATCAATTTGTCACCTCATAAGTCAATGTACCACCAGAGGAGTCGGGCTGGCGAAGGGTGACACTGGAAATGACACCATTAGCAGACAGAATGCATATTGCTCGAGGTCCTTGTTGAGAGAAGGATATAACCTTCATCATCACATCCTAATGGAATCGAAAATAAATATATTCAACAAAGATGACTACTAATTGCACTCAAATTTATTCAAAACGGGTATCACATTATAGGAGTATGCACATATACATCTTCAAAAACCCGAAAGGGTCAAATATACTGAAGTTTACCTCTCCCGTATTGACGTTGATGATATGAGGCATGAAGTTAGCACCAACTGAGCTTGAAACCCAATCACCTGACCAAAAACAATAATCAATGCAAGTCGTTACATCACATATACAAAACAGATAAAGTTTTCACAACATTTGACATAACAATGACACCAAAACCCAAATCTGTGACAGACAGAAAATATCCAAGAAACCCCACTGTTACAAAAACTTGGACCCAACAAACAAACCCCACAACATAATAAAAGCAAAATCTTGATTCTTGAGAGAGTGACCCAACAATACATGTAATTATAGTTCTTAAAACCTTAATTTGTCAAAAAGATTCAATAAAACCCTATCTTTATCCTCTTTTCTGTTCTTTCTTGTCACATATACATATATATAAGAATGTATGTATGTATATCCCAAAAGAGAAGCAACAAAGATAGATTCATCTGTTTCAAGATTCTCCTAATTCACACACCCAACTTCCATTTTTTCTTACTTCCAAACACAAAAAGATAAATATTTTCTGTTAACTCACAAGCACTTTAAACCTACTCCTAAATGTAAGGTATAATTCACACACACCCAACTTCCAAACACACAAAAGAACAATATTTTCTATCAACTCACACGCGTCATAAACCTGCTCCTAAATCTACAGTAATATCCTTGATAACACTATAACCATCACTCGCCTCGGGAGGAACACATTTACTAAGTATTATACCGTATTATACTGCCCTTTGAAAGGGTTCTAGAACAATCTATTTGACATAAAGATCTAAATTGGAAGGGTTCTATTCACTTAGGTCCCACTCCAATCAAACCCCTTCAAATTCTTGAAACTGTTGATCATCTCAAACACCACCCACTACACATATATACATAAAGACTCCAACTTTAACATCAAAAGACAATCTTTATTACCTAAAGGTTCAACCTCTTTGGGTGGTGGTGGTGGTCGGTGTTCATGTTTTACGGCGGTGGGTGGCCGGAGTTTGCCACTTTTTCCGGTGGAGAAATCGATGACCGGCGGTGCAGCAGATGATATGGGCTTTGGAGATAAAGCTTTGCTGATGGATTGTTCTGAACTGTACTTTCTGGGTCTGCCTCTTTTCTTCTTCTCCGGCAACGATGTTGCTCCGCCCGGCGGTGGCGCCGCCGGGTACGGCGGCGATGATGTAGCCAATTGGTTGGTGATGGATTGAGGGATTGTTCCGGTGGTGGTGATGGTGGTGGTGGTGGGCTTAGGGGCTTCTGATGCAACTACTGTAATCTCACTATTATTCATCTTTTGTTCAATCATCAAACAAGAAGATTATAATAAAAGTGAAAATTGTTCAGCAAGAACACATTTACTTTTTATGAGCTTCACATGAAATCATAAATTTTAATGGGATTTTTACAGTTTTTGTATTCTAAATCAGTAGAATTTGAAACCCAAGAGCCTCAAAAGAAAAATTAAATGAAAAGGATTGAAGGTTGAAAATCATTTTAGAACAAAGAAACAAAGATCAAAGAACACAAAAACATAGAACAGATTCTTTTTCATTTGAAAATTTGCAGAAATTTCAAAGAAATTATGAAGATGAGGCAGTGTACAGTATGAGGAAGATGATCAATAGTTTTTTAAAATTAATTAAAAAAATAAATTGGATTTTTGAGGAATAATGGGGTGGTATGAGAAGATAAAGATTGAATTTCTTGAGATGTATGGAAATTTGTGGTTGTTTTAGATGTTAAAAAGCAATTTTGTTCATAGTTTTCTCAAGTTTGTCTAAAATATAAAATTAAAATTAAAAATATATTAAAAAAGGAAAAAATAAATAATTTAATGTTGGGCTTAAATTATCAACTATTAAAGTGGGAGAATATTATGTATTTTGGTTAATAAATGGGTTGAAGTCCGGTAAAAGAAAAGTTTAATTAGGTTGGAGCATGAAGCCAGCCACATCTCTTTATATGAAAATAAATAATTTAAATAGAAAAAAGTTCAAATACAAAGTATATTTTTGCTACAAAGTATATTTTTGCTACAAAGTGTGAGAAGACACAATAAGTTAAAAAAAGACACAATGAGTCAAAAAAAATAAACAAAAAAAAATTATATCTTACAATCAAAATCGAATTTCAAAAAAGTAATTCGGAGCTTTTGTTCCCCTAGTCGTGCTCAATAAGAAAAA
>BJCO01456648.1:0-12650 GCA_018326465.1 Flaveria floridana | reverse complement strand
AAAAGGGCGTACCTGGTGCTGCAAAGAGCTCCCGCGTTTTCGCAGGGTCCAGGGAGGGTCCGTCCCATTTAAGGGAAGATGTACGCGGTCTTTCCCCCACATTTTGTGGGGAGGCCGTTTCCATATAACAAGATGCATGAACAATAAATATGCTCATGCATAATCATACATAACAATAAATATGCACACACACATGCAATTGCTTCTTATATTAATCCCATAGTATATATATATATATATATGTATATATATTACACCCATAATAAACAATATACCTAACACATTGCATAACCTAAACCCACAAACACAAAGTGAGACATAAGCATTCACAGTTGCCCCGCTTCATTCCGTACACATATAACAAGATGCATGAACAATAAATATGCTCATGCATAATCATACATAACAATAAATATGCACACACACATGCAATTGCTTCTTATATTAATCCCAAATAGAAACATACGCATTGATACATACATGCCTATACCGACAACATCACCACAAACACCCATCATTCAAAATACAAACACACGGTCACACCACACACAGCCGTACACACACATGCATAAACACCCAGAAGGCGTACACACACTCACACCTAAAAACACATACAACTCAAGGCCGAACATATATATACATATATCCACACACACATAGCTACAAAACACGCACGAACACATATACATACACATGTCCGAACGCACACCCACATAGCCTGATTGTCTCGACCCTTGAACCCACACATGTGAACGTACGTAATGCCGCATCTAAACCGTAACCCGAACCTCGAAACCGTAGCAACACGAACATGATTATTGATCGAAGAATCTCACCAAATGAGGTACAGGGTTGTTTCGATCGCCGTTCACTATCGCCGGTACTCACGGTTGATTACAGTGCCGTTTGATTGCGAAAGAAGCTGCCGGAGGGAGTTAGCCGCGGTGAGAGTCACGGTAGCAGGGCTGCCAACGGTGAGAGAGTTTGGATAACAGAATAACTATATCAATTTAATAGATAAAGTTTACTAATTCTACATATTGGAGAGAGTTTGGATAATGGAATAAAGTTAACCTGAAGAACACGGGATGTCACATCATCCTATTTTTAAAAGAATTTTCGTCGTGAAAATTAGGACACAACGACAGCAGGTTCAGCCATTAGAAACAAGCGTATGATAAGGTTTCTCAGAATTTCGGAAACAAACCCAAGAAACAAAAAATATATATAATGAGTTTATAAAGAGTTATAAGATTTTGTGAGAGTTGTGACAACAATCCCTTGTGGAAAGGAATTTCGTCTCGAAATTTAAAGAAAAGATATTGTGAGAATGACCTTAAGAAATGGATGCCTGATCTGTGAACAGTTGTGGGTAATTCTTCCTCATTTGATCCTCGCATTCTCAGGTAAACTTTAGTCCACGCTTAGAATTCCATCTAACACGTATAATGGGAATTTTACTTCGATTTAGGGTTTTGATTTCTCAGTCAATTATCTCGACTGGTTCCTCAATAAAACATAGTTGTTCATCAATATCCAGTTCCTCTAATGGAATGACGAGTGATTCATTGGCTAGACACTTCCTCATGTTTGAAACATGGTACACGTTATGAACACCATCAAGTTCCTTAGGTAAGTCTAGCTGATAAGCCATGGGACCAATTCTTTTGACAATCTCAAACGGCCCAACGTATCTAGGGTTTAGCGTTCCACGTTTCCCAAAGCGTATTACACCTCTCCAAGGTAAAACCTTTAACAATACCTTGTCACCGACCTGAAATTCCAAAAGCTTTCTCCTTTGGTCTATATAGCTTTTCTGATGATCACGAGATGCAACTAAACGGTTATAGTTCTAAACAATCTTTTCTGTAGTTTCATGAACAAGCTCAGAACCAGTTAGTTGACTATCATCAACCTCGGTCCAATAGAGAGGTGATCTACACTTTCTACCATAAAGTGCTTAAATGGTGCAGCCTTAATACTCGTATGGTAGCTGTTATTGTAGGAGAATTCAACTACAAGAAGATGGGTTTCCCAACTATTCCTAAAGTCTATAACGCACGCCCTAAGCATGTCTTCTAGGGTCTGAATCGTGCGTTCTGTCTGACCATCTGTTTGTGGATAATAAGCCATGCTCATATCTAAACGGGTGCCTAGTGACTTCTCGACCGAATATCAGAAATATGAAGTAAATCGCATGTCATCAGAGATGATCGACTGTGGCACGCCATGTCATGTCATAATTTTATTCATGTAAATCTATGGCAGTTTATACATTTTATATTTCTCACGAATGGCCAAGAAATATGCTAATTTAGTCAAACAATCCACTATCATGCAGATGGTATTGTTTCCTGTCTATGAACAAGGAAACTTAGTAATGAAATCTATAGAGATGTTCTCCCACTTTCATATTGGGATCTCTGGTTGTTGAAGCAAACCCTACGGTTTCTGATATTCAACCTTGACCTTATAACAGGTCAAACACTTTGACACGTAGGTGGTAATTTCATCCTTCATGTTAGGCCACCAATATATGACTATCAGGTGGTACGTCTTGTCAGATCCAGGATGTACCGAATAGCAGGACTTATGAGCTTCATCCATCACCAATTCCCTAAGATTCCCGAACAATGGAATCCATACCCGATCTTCATAGTAATGTAGACCATTTGATTTCTCCTGAAATAATTTCACATCTCCTCTTAGAGATTCTAAGTTGATGTTCTTCTCTTCTAATGCATAAACCTGGGAATTCTTGATCTGTAATGGTAGATCGAAATGAATGGTTAGTTGTAACACACGGACACGATGAGGCTTTAGGGTTTTCTTACGACTAAGGGCATCGGCTACCACATTAGCCTTTCCCGAATGATACTTGATGGCACATTCGTATTCATTCAATAGTTCCAACCATCATCGCAATCTCATGTTCAACTCCTTCTGTTCGTAGATGTGCTGATGGCTCTTGTGATCCGTGAAGATCGTGCACTTGGTTTGATAGAGATAATACCTCCAGATCTTAAGTGCAAGTACACAGCTCCTAACTCTAATTCATAAGTTGTATAGTTCTTCTAATGCACCTTAAACTGTCTTGATGCATAAACTATCACTTTCTCGCGTTGCATTAACACGCAACCCAAACCCTAGATTGACGCGTCACAATACACCATAAAGTCTTCTGTTCCCTTAGGCAACGCCAAGATCAGTGCACTACATAGCTTGTCTTTAAGCGCTTGAAAAGCTGCTTCTTTATTACTACCCCACTTGTAAAAAGTTACTTTATGAGTTAGGGCAGTAATAGGCCTTACGAGTTTCAAGAATCCTTCTATGAAATGTCGATAATAACCTGCTAATCCAAAAAACTGGCGCACCACGGTAGGCGTCATCGGTTCAAGCCAATTCTTGATTTCCTTAATCTTAGACGGGTCAACATGAATGCCATTCTCGTTAACTACATGCCCTAAGAACTGTACTTCTCTTATCCTGAAGTCACATTTAGAAAACTTGGCATATTGTTGTGTTGTCTTCAAAGGCTCTAAAATAAGTCTTAAATGTTCCTCATGTTCCTTCCTATTCTTGAAATAAATCAGTATGTCATCAATGAAGACGATGACAAACTTGTCTAAATAGGGTTTACAAACAAGGTTCCTGATGTCCATAAAGACTGCATGAGCCTTTGTTAATCCAAATGGCATGACTACGAAATCGAAATGCCCATATCGAGTCCTGAAAGTTGTCTTGGATATGTCATCTTCTCGAACCCTGAGATTGATGATGCCTAGATCTGAAATCAATCTTTGAGTAGTAACTCGATCCTTGAAGTTGGTCATATAAGTCATCAATACGTGAATGAGGGTAACGATTCTTTATTGTAACCTTGTTCAGTTACCGATAGTTAATGCACATCTGAAAGGTTCCATCTTTCTTTTTTACGAATAACACAGGTGCTCCCTAAGGTGAAGAACTAGGGCGTATGAACCCTTTCTCTAATAGTTCCTGCAACTGTATTGATAATTCCTGAAGTTCTTTCAGTGTAACGCCTGGAAATTTCGAGAAAAGAGAGAGCAAAAAAGTTATCGCACGAAAGGCATGTTTTCACGCGAAAGAGTAATTCTCACGTGAAAGGTACTTTTCGCACAAGAAGTCCTGCGAAAATTGGATCTGGGTATAAATTGTTGCGAACACCCATGTCTGGCACTCACTTATGCGAAAAATGTTGCTGCTAGAGAGAGAAAAGGACGGTGTAGAGAGAGAAAGTGAAGAAACAAAGTGTTTGAGGTATGTAACTCGTGAGAGTAACTCATTCATGTACTAAGAAGCTATTACTTACGAATATGATGCATGGTTATGTAGTTTTAGTTCGGTAGGAGCTTCGGGAAGGTTGAGTTTGTGCTAAAAGTTCACGAGGTGAGTTTCTAGTCCCCTTTTTACGCAAGTTTTATGTATTTGGGCTATTATGCATACCAAAATACTTGTTTTATGCTGGTATGCTGATGTTATGAGGTTTAGCTGGTTAGAACAGCCTTAGATACGAAAAGTTAGAGAATTGAGCGGGAAACACATGTTTTGCGCGAGCCGTGAGGATTGTATTTTATGAAATTCAAATCTGTAGGTTATTGCGTAAAAAGAAAGGTTCTCACATGAGAAGGGTAGTTCTCGCGTGAAAGGAGGTTGTCACGTGACAGGAAGTTCTCGTGCGACATGTAGTTTTCACGCGACTAGATGTTTAAATGTGCAGGTTTTGAGTGATGCATTGTTCTCACGTGAAATGTTAAGTGTTCGCGCGAGATGATGATGTTGATGTATGTAATGTATTCGCATGACCTGCTGTGATGTGTAATGTGTTATCTTTCTATGATGTATTAGTTTTCGAAACTATATATTTTACGATGTAACTTTACTTAACACGTATGTATGAATAAGTAAAGTATTGTGTAATGAAAGTGAATGATAATGATGATGAAAGTGGAATGTAATGAATGAATGAAAGTCTTGCAAGCAAAATGATGGAGTCTCATAACTTCACGAGGTAGTTGTTACCTCAATTGTGCGTGGTTTAGCTAACCCTTAAGTATGCACATAGAGCTGTCAACCTTTGTGGTTGATAATGATATGAGATAATATGCAGAAACGGTATCCTTATCGCTTGGTCCCAAGACGGCAGTTGCTCTGTGCATAATGATGGGGCATAGCATAAGACACGATCTAGATGAAAGTGAAAGATAAAGATAAAAGTATGAAATATGCGATAACATGCGAAAATGAACGATAACGGAAGATAACAATGATTATTATCTAAATGTATGTATGATGTATGATAACATGTGAAAATAAAGGATATGTCTATACGAAAGTAAACTATTTTACTTATAAAACTAGAACTCACTCAGCGTCACTGACTTTTGTATGCATAATAGTTCGCAGGTAATCATTTAATGCTGAGGAGGTACAGGCATGGATAAATAAGCTACTAGAAAATGATTCAAGAGTAGCATCCGTATTTTAAGAATGTTATGGTATTAATATGATTTTTGAGAGGTAAATATAACAATATGAATATTTGACATGATTTTTGATACGAATAAAAAGTTTAAATTTTGTTGCAAATGTTATGTTAAATGTTTTATACGATGAATGTCCAACTGCAAGCGTCCTGGGAACGGGACCTTACAATATCAGAGCTAAAGTTTAAGACAATTGGGTAAATTATTTTCAAAACCTAAAACTTAAACTGAGAATGGGACAAGAAAAGGGAAGGGGTGTCAGTCCTAGTAGTTGCATGCTTGCAGGTAAATGATTGATGTAAAGGTTTTACGAACGATAAAGAGAAAGGAAGTATGTGCGCATGTTACGTGAATTATGTGCTCTTAGTAGGTTTGAATGCTGACTTAATCAGGATAGGAAACACTTAGGGAATAAAGAGTGAAGTAAGTGGCTAATCACAACTGGCCACTGTAATTAGAGACTTACTATACTTGACCTAATCTTAGCTATTACCTTGAATGATCATGTTGGTGTTTAAACCTTATAGCATTTAGAGTTAGCCGGTGGTAGATCATCGAAGGCCTCATGAGGTCGAGTACGTGGTGGACGTGGTGCTGGACCGCAGGTCGCGAGGAACAGGGCTAGGGCTGCTGAAACGACACCTGAAGAGCTCGAGCCTCATCACCAAGAAGGTGGGGATGAGAGCGCTAATCTGAAGGTCTCAGTGAAGGAGGCTTAGTTGAGGAGGTTCGTCAGGTCATGTAGATGAGTCTATCATTTGTGGTGACCAAACTAATTAGAGCTGTGAGAGAGGACGAGAAGAAGAAAAAGAAGAGAACTACGGAAAGAAGGGGTGAAGAGGGGGAAGAAAGGGAGCAATTGGAGGCTGAGACGGTTGTCTCAAGTAATGATGAGGAAGAGGAAGCGGTGTAGGAAACTGCACTGGGTTGTAACTATAGGGTATTTCAAAGATGCAAGCCCTTGACGTTTGATGGGAATGGCAGTGCTGCTGCTGCTCATCAATGGGTAAGGGAGATGGAGGTGGTACTTGATATCAGCGAGTGCCGAGAGGATCAGAAGGTGAAGTTCGTTATCTACTCGTTTGTGGATTCAGCCATATGCTGGTGGGACAACATTGTCCAAGCCGAGGGTAGCAGGGTCATTATTAGGATGAGGTGGCCAGAACAGAAGAAATTGGTGATTGAGGAGTTCTATTCTCACAGGGGGTCGGATAAGATTGAGGGGAGTTCTGCAGCTGGAGGCGGGAACCATGACACACCAGAAGTATATGATAAAGTTCAACAATATGGAAAGGCTAGTGTCAGATCAGGTGACTCCCATGTCACGAAAGATCAAGAGGTACATACATGGTCTGCCGGCGGATATTTACAGACATCTGATTGCCGCCAACCAGGTACGTTTTGGTCGGTGGTCGATCTGGCGGGGAGATTGTACAATGAGAGGGAAGAGGTTACCATGGTGGAGGTGAGTAAGGAGGGAGGTGGGGACAACTGGAATGGGAAATGCTTTGGCAGTGGTGGATTCAACCCCAAAGGCAAGAAGGTAATTGTAGAGGGTCGCAAGATGATTGCGACTGATGTGGTGGTGAAAGTGTGTGGTAAGTGCGGGAAGAGTCATGTGGGGGAGTGTAAGTGGGAATCAAACATCTGCTTCAAGTACGGGAAGCCTGGTCATTGGCGAGGGAATGTGAAATCATAAGGTGTTATAACTGCGGTGAAGAGGGCCATTTGAGTAAGGATTGCAAGAAGTCAAGGGCCGAGAACTTTGGGGAAAGAAAAGAGACTGGGAAGGAGAAAGAGGGGCAGAGGGCTAAGGCTAGAGCATTCACTATGACCACGAAGGAGGCTAGGGTGGATCCCAATGTTATGTCAGGTACATTCTTAGTGAACCAAACTTGTGCCTCTGTGCTTTTTGATTCCGGTGCTAGTAGGAGTTTTATTTCTGCTGCCTTCTATGATAAGTTGCCCGCTAGGAGTAGAAAGATTGATGAGCCCTTCGATGTAAAAACTGCCACTGGTAAGTATATCAGGATTTTTGACATGGTAGAGGAATGTGATATAGAGTTGGAAGGCCATAGGTTCTCTGCTAGATTATTCATGATGCTTTTAGGTGGATTTGATGTAGTCCTAGGAATTGATTGGCTAGCAGCCGACGAGGCAAATATCAAAGTCATATGAAGATGATTCGATTGGTTGCACCTGACAGAAGTGTGGTGATGGTCTACGGCGATAGGATTCGCACGGTCCCAAAAGTAATTTCGATGGTGGTGGCATAGAAATGTATGAGGCATGGATTTGATGCCTATCTGGCCTATATGAAGGATGTGCATGCGACAACGCCATGACTGACGGACGTACCAAACATGTGTGACTTTCTGGATGTGTTCTTGAAACATTTATCAGATGTGCCACCTAACCATGAGATCGAGTTCCAAATCAATCTGATACCTAGTGCCTAACCTGTTGCTAAGGCGTCGTACCGTTTGGCTCCATCTGAGATGTAGGAACTGATGACTCAGGTGCAATAGCTTCTAGATAAGGGGTTTATTCGACCAAGTATCTCTCCATGAGGTGCCCCGGTCTTGTTTGTGAAGACGAAATACGATAGCATGAGGATGTGTATCGACTACCGAGAGCTAAACAAGTTGACTGTGAAGAATCGGTATCCGTTACTGAGGATTGATGACTTGTTTGATCAGCTTCAAGGTGCCAGTTGATTCTCAAGGATAGATCTTCGATCTGGTTACCAACAGTTAAAGGTGAAGGAGCAACATTCTTAAGACAGCTTTTCGCACGCGTTATCGACATACGAATATCTCGTGATGTCCTTTGGTTTAACCAACTACTTTTATGGACTTGATGAATTGGGTGTGTTGGCCGATATTGGATAAATTGATGATTGTGTTTATCGATGTCACACCCCAACCTTGATGGCGGAAACATCAAGATGTGAGTTAAGATCGTTCACTGCCACATAACGCTATTAATAACCCAAATATATTAATCATAAGTCAATCTATGAATTTCTCGGGAAGCACTTCACATTTTTTTTCTCGCCGTTGACCTCTAACAGATATAAAAATCTGATTTTATCAAAAGCTTTTGTTTAGGGGCCAGCGCGTTGAAAATCCGTATTAATTTTAACAACATTGATTAAATTCTTTTCAAAAGAATCACGTATAAAGTGATATTTAATTCCGATGTGTTTGGTGAGCCGTTTGTCCAGCCAGTTAGCAGCTAAGGACCAGGAACTTGCCATTGACCTGATCTTAGGATGTTAGACTGGATTTTTAGTTACGGCTATCACAGTAGAATTATCAACAAATATAGGAGTGTTTGAGAATTTCAAACCGTAGTCCCACATTTGCTGTTGAATCCAGATGATTTGTGAATAGTAGCTTGCAGCAGCAACGTATTCAGCTTCACAAGTTGATAGATCAACCGATGTCTACTTCTTACACTACCACGTGACTAATCTCCTCCCAAAGAATTGACATCCTTCTGAAGTGGGATGTAGTTCATTTTGCAGCCGCCATAATCCGAATCACTATACGCTGTAAGCTCAAAATCATCATCATGAGGATACCACAACCCAAGTGTTGGAGTACCCTTCAGATAACGAAATATCTTTTTGACGCCTATGAGATGGTTGACTTTAGGTTTCGCCTGATATCAAGAGCATAGACATGTCGTGTACATCATATAAGGTCTTGAGGCAGTGAGGTACATGAGTGATCCGATCAGTCCTCAGTACATAGTGGCATCCACCAGATCACCATTTTCGTCGGGTGCGACGTCATTATTTGTAGCAGGTGGAGTCCCAGCATCGGAAACATTCTCCATATCAAACCGATTGAGAATATTGCCTACATACTTGGTCTGATGTAGAAATATCCCCTTTGGAGTCTGATCCACCTGTAATCCGAGAAAGAATTTCATCTCACCCATGGCACTCATCTCAAATTCAGCCTTCATTACTGCTTCAAATTCTTTACATAATGCTTCGTTTTTGGAACCGAAGATTATGTCATCAACATAGATCTAAACAAGCAGTAGGTCATCATCATTTTCTTTGATGAACAGTGTACAGTCAATCACTCCTCTTCGAAAGCCATGTTTCACAAGATGAGTCGAGAGTTTCTCATACCAATTTCTTGGGACTTGATGGAGCCCGTAGAGAGCCTTATCTAGTTTTTAAACTCTATCCCAATGATACGGATCCTCAAATCCATCAGGTTGACTGACGTACACTATCTCCCAGATTTCACCATGAAGGAATGCACTCTTTATGTCTAATTGATAGACTTTGATCTTCATGTAAGATGCATAGGCTAGGAAGATATGAATTGCTTCCATTCTTGCCACAGGTGCAAACACTTCATTGTAATCAATGCCCTCGACTTGTCGAAATCCTTGAACTACAAGTCGAGCCTTGTTTATTATTATGACCCCTTGGTCATCTTTCTTGCACTTCAAGACCCATTTTGTGGCAATGACCTTAGCACCTTCAATCTGTCCACTAGAGTCCATACTCCCAACTTCTTGAATTGAAGAAGCTCTTCTTGCATGGCACTCACCCATGCCTCATCGTTTAGGGCTTCACTAACATATTTTGGCTCAAATTGAGACACAAAACATCGATATGCACCAGCGTAAAGATATCTTTTTTCCATTACTGAGGCATAATCAGCTGAGTATAGCTGACTTCTAATCTGGACTCCTGATCTAACATCTCCAATGATATTATCCAATGGATGATAAACATTTAGTCAAGATCCAGGAGTGGTGGGTACAACTACCTTATTATCCAGATTATGAACAATAGGTCCAGTATCTGAGGCAGTGGGAGTGTGAGGTTCTGAAGTGCGGAGGCATTAATAGCAAATGCTTGTGTACTTAGAGTAGCAGGAACCTGTTGCCCTTGATCCACCTGATCATTTTCTACGTCTTCATCATCAGAGGAGGAGTCACTTACCTCAAGTGCTCTCCCTGAAGAACTAGAAGGCTCACCATGTGAAGTTGAGGTCATCGGATCCAGTGAAGGTGTGTTTAATACGTCGTACATCATTCTGGTCAATAACTCATCCTCAGGAGGAGAGAGAGGGATGTTGAAGGATTTAAAGAAGCCATCATAGTCGAAAAAGAAAGAGGGTCCTTTTCCAGCAAGGGGGGTGGTGTATCTCTGTACATCAAGATTGCACCACACTTCTACTTGACCTATTGAGTTGTTGTAAACTCTTTTTTTCGGTATGTTGTATCCTAAGAAAATCCCTTCTTCAGCCTTCTCGCTGAATTTCCCTGACTGTGTTTTCTTCAGCAGCGTACATGGTGCACCAAACGGTTCGAGGTACTCTAGATTAGGTTTATGTCATTGGAGTAACTCGTAACACGTCTTACCATGACGCTTGACCACCAGGACTCGATTAAGGGTGTAACCTGCATTAGCTATTGCCTCGTTCCAAAATTGGATAGGCATTTTTGAGGCTGCTAGCATCGTCCGGGCTGTCTCTATAAAGCTGCGATTCTTTCTCTCAGCAACCCCGTTCATTTGAGGAGTGGAGGCCGATGTGAATTGGTGCAGAATTCCTCTTTCTTTGTAGAATTCCTCCATCCATTGGTTCTTGAATCGGTGCCATTATCGGAGCGAACTTGCCTTACCTTCAGCTTGTAGAGTGACTCCAATGTAGTTACTAGCTCTTTGAATGATTCAAATGTCTCTGATTTTGATTTCAGAAACGTCACCCAAGAAAATCTTAAGTAATCGTCCGTAACTACAAAGCAGTACAAGTCACCGGCAATGCTCTTTGTACTGACTGGGCCAAACAGATCCATGTGAAGAAGCTCAAGAGGCAGGTCAATTAAATGAACGTTCTTTGTCTTGTGAGACTTCTTTGTTTGTTTTCCTTTCTTACATGCGACACAGAAATCCGGCAATTGGAAGTTTTGAACATTTACTCCTCGCACTAGATCATTCTTGATCAAGTGATTCATCTTCCGGGGATTGATGTGTCCCATTCTCCTATGCCGGGAGATGGAGTCTTTTTCTGTTGCCTTTGACAAGAAGCATTATACTTGATGATCGGTTGTGGAGGCCTTTGAGAGGTGCAAGACATACAAATCGTTATATCTTGAAGCTGATATTAATACTTGGTCCTCCGGAATGACATAGTCCTTCTTCAGAACATAGCACTTCTTGTTGTCAAATACAACTTTGAACTCTTCGTCGCATACCTGAGAAACAAAAAATAAGTTATTTTGAAGTTGTTGAACATAGTTTACCTTATTAAACTTCACTTTCTAGTTTCCCACTTCTCCTTGTGCAGTGATGTAACCTCCTTTATTTCCATCAAATAAAACGTGTCCTCTTTTAATTTGTTTGACATTTGACAAGAGAGATAGGTTTCAAGTCATGTGCCTTGATGCACCGCTATCAACAATCCAGGTATTCAAAGAAGCACTATAGTGAACACCCTGCACATTCAAAGGAAATGTTTAGTTTAGGTTAGGGACCCAATCCTTGACTGGCTTGGGTGCCCCTGAGGAATCACACATCATAAATTCTACCCACTATCCATTTGAGGATAAGAGTAGCTCATTCTTCTTCGTGTTCTCATTATCAGGCATGAGACTTTATTTTTCTTTTCGTAAGCTAGCTTTATGTAAGGCCTGTTTGTGATAAACAGACGATTGGCTTATAGTTTGAACTTTAGGTTCAAAGGTTCTTTTTGGTGGAGTAATTGACCTCCTTTTTGAAGAACTAGGTTTTGGATCATTAAGTTCAATCTTCTTTCATGGTGTCTGATAATAAGAACATTTAGAATCAATGTGTCCACTACCATCCGGGCAAGCCAATGTGGTGGCGGACGCCCTTAGCCGAAAGGGAAGACCCGAGCCGATTCGGGTATATGCATATTAGTTGATTATGACCTCTGACGTGATGATGCAGATCAAGGAATTTCAAGATGAGGCTTTGAAAGAAGATCATCTTAACTCTGAAAGGATGAAAGGTCTAGTCGCAGAATTAGGTGAGAACACTCTTGGTGTTAGAACTCGATTCGGACGTGTAACACCCGGAAGTTTGACTTTTTGGCAGGTTGTGCGACTGAGCCTCAGTCGCCTGGGATTTATGCGACTGGAGGTTCA
>BJCO01456294.1:0-16669 GCA_018326465.1 Flaveria floridana | reverse complement strand
GCGCTCTGGTGTGGTGTTGGTGGCTTTGTGATGGGATGGTGGCGGTGGTTCGGTGGTTCTTGTGACGGGTAGTGGTGTAGTGGTTATTTTTGGACTAAATTAGCAAATACGCTCAAACCACAGGGACTAAAATAACAATATATATAAAGAGTATATATTAAATCAGGTTTAAAAATAAAAATAAAAACATATATGTAAAATGACCAATATACCCCTACATTTAATGGAAATTTTGGATGGAGTTAACGGACTGGATGAATATGACAAGATTTGTAAACCACAGGGACCCAGATGCGAAAAAACAAACTATTGGATTAAAGTGACAATTTTCACCAAACCACAGAAACGAAAATGGCAATTTACTCAAATGCATATTATACCCTACTAGGATTACATGAGAGATTCATGTACCGATTTTTACTCATGTACTATAAATTTTGAGTGATAATATAACTTAAATGTTATCATAACATAAAACTTAATCATAACACGATATATACGATAAACCATTATACTTTTATTCAGTATAGTATAATGGTTAAACATATTAAAGTTAAAGGATAATGAAACTTTAATGTTTGCGTTGATTATATATGTGTCTTAAATATTTTTAGTTGATTTTGTTTAATATATTTTTCTTGATACTATACGTTTTAACTTTTCAACCATGAAAAGAAATGGTAGAATACATAAGAGTGATATGATATTGGTAGATATGAGAATATTTAGCGTTACAAAACATATACTCTACGGTTTACATCATAAGGTAGTTTATTGTAATTGTGCCGCCTCTAGTTTTAACCATTTTATAACCATATTATTTAGCCTTTGATTTTAACAAAATAACATAACCTTGGTGGGGCTCGACAGGGGCCTGCTTTTAATCTGGAAACTAATTTAACTAAATAATACACCTCTATTGTCTAGAAATAAGGGACTAGAAGTTAAGGAACTTCGAATTTTATTAACTAGGTTTTGGTGCGCGCGTTACCGCGTGTATGCGAGTTTTAATGTAACCCCAAATTAAAATCAAAATGAAGGTTCAAAATCATAAAATCAGTAAAATACACAAAGTAAAACACACAAAAACCTCAAATTCATAACAAACCAGAACATACAGAACCCAAAAACTAAATCAAAGCCCAACACCATACACAAAACAAACGAAAATCAAAGCCGTAAGAAAGCGACACAGTCCAAAATAGAAAACCGACGAAAATTAAAGCCCCAAAAAGAGCAAACAAAAGGAAAACCCAAACCTTAATAGCGAGAATCGTTAGGGTAGCGATAACGAAAGAAAAAAAGCAGGAACCCGGAGAAAGACAAGACAACGTCAACGAACCATACAAATCAAAAACACGTGTCCAGATACAAAAAACATCATCCCAAAATTTCGAACCCACATACAAAACAAACCATATTAAAACACAAACAAAAAAAAACACAAACAAAATAAACAAAAGAAAATTTTAAACACAAAAAAACAAAAAAAAAAGGAAAAAAAGGAAAAATCCATCGACTAGACCTTTTAATTAGAATAGTAATAGTAATTTTATATTTACCGATGAAATTAATGATAACGATTTTATAAAATGCAAAATTCAGAAAATAAGTTATATGATATGATATCATCATAGATATATTGTAATATGATATGTCATGTCTATCATATAATATATTATATTACAATACGAAATTCAAAATATACTTAATTCTAGCAAGGTCTTAAATTTTGAAATGTTATATTACATATCTTTTCTGGTAATCGTATATATCAAATATAAATCTATATTATTATATAATAAACAAAAGTTTTGATCGTCAGTGTTACTGTCTCCTTACCGTTATTTTTTCATCTCTTTCTCTTAGTAAATGACGAGATTAGTAAATGACGAGACATGTGTCACTATGTAGTAACTCGTCACCCTTATTAATAATCATATTTTTTAAATATTTACAAATTTTTTAATTTAATTTTTTTTACCATCAATTATATGGTTCAATCATTTTATAATTTTTAAATTATCATTATTATTTACTAATTACTATTTATTTTCTTATTCAGCTCGTGTGATATACACGTTTTCTAACCTAGTCGGTACAAACTTGAATGCTTTAAGCACTAAGATGATTTAATTCCAGTAAAAAAACTGTTAGTTAACAATTATACCAACATTTACAAACACTTTTATTTGTACCAGGAAATGTGGGCAAGTAATCACATGTTGCTTTTGATAAAAATTGATGTCTCTTTCGACATGCTTGCCAACAATCAAGTGACACTGTGATATCACCGTCGCACCACTTTGGAGTAAACGGTACTAACTCCGTGCACTCATCACCCTTTGTCGGAATCATAATTTCAACTGTATCATCAACCAGATATATAATATAAGAATGAAAAAAGTTCATACGCAAACCAAAAGAAATTAAGAAAACTCTTAAATTAAATCTTAACATTTGGTTGGTTAAGATCAACGTATCTAGTTTCTTGAATAATAAGTACAGATTTATATTTAAGTGGGACTTACAGTTTCCAACATCATCTAGAGTTATTGATATTAATCAAACGACTTAGATTTAGTTTAAGAGTTTTCTCAATTTCTTTTGGTTCGTATTTTTGTACTCTTCCCATATAAGATGTATTGTATAAAAATTTATAATTTTTGAAGGTTTAAAACTTATGCAATGTAAGAGAACAAAAAAGATATATGTACCTGTGAGTACAAGGAGTATGAGAAGGAGCACATCATACACACGAATACCGCTGAATCGCGTCATACTAATTTAGAGGATATATATATTTTTGTGTGTTTGTGAATGTTAAGGGAGTGATAACAATTTTATGGTTTTGTGTAAAATCCGTAAAATGTCGTTGTATAAATAGTGAAAGTATTAAAGAGATGCTAGTTCCCAATGGACGAATTAATTTTTTTGAACGACAAACATATTATACTCCTAAATTACTCTATATTATATCATTATCTGGGTTTGAACCCAGGACCTCCCCTCTAAAAAACAAATGCTCTACTTAATTAAGTGAATAAGTGTGGTACTCCCCGATTTAATGGTTGTATGTTTCCGTCTCCCATAGTGCAAATTATGATGATTTTATCCTTAAAAAAGTTGAAAAAAATTTAAGAGATCATAAATTTTAGATAAACGTAAGGGTGGGCGGGGCTTACCCGCACCGTGAGTCCGTGACAATCCTTCCCTGTGACCGTGTACTTTTCTATGTGTGATGCGTAGTGGTGTAGTGTGGCATGGTGTGATAAACGTACACTGCCGTCATCAAATTCGAGTGTGTGATGCGGTATGATATGATAAAATTTAATAGGTGTGGTGTGTATGATGAAAGCATCCTCTTCACCCTTAGGTTGTGATGAATTAATCAGAGAAAAATTGATGTTACAAAAAATTAAAGAGATGCTAAAATTTTAGATGAATGTAAACTAGTTCCACCGGTAGATTTCTAAGGCTTTGTTGAGACAAAGTAAAAATGGGTAATTAATATATAAACTTATATATTTGCAATTTAAAATAATTATTATGACGATAAATGTTATAATAAAAAACAAACCAAATTACTATAGCAAATTGACATATCGTACAGAGTTAAATAAATCATAAGGCTATCCTAGTACTTTTAAATATAAAGTTGTTGACCTCTTCATAATTTATAGTTTCTAATATAGCTTCCTCAACTACTATTATTATAAACTCTTTAAGTCTTTAGTTGTGATATTACATATTGTAAGCAACATTAAAACAGCTTTAATTTTGAAAAACCGATGGTCTAACAATATTCTGTATGTTCATTACCATCAATAATTGATCTTTCACCATACTTGAGTGAAGCATCAAAAAGGCTTTTAACACCACTAAAGATTTTAAGTAAATTACATTTTTAGTCTATTTGGTTTGTAAAAAGTAACCTTTACAGTCCAAAAGTTAAAAAAGTTAACTTTTTAGTCCCTAATATTTTATTATTGTTGCAACAAGCCCGGCCGATAACGTCATTCAAATTTCATCTAGTTTATTTATGAAATACCAAAATACCCTTAGACTAAAATGATTACCATCATGTAATATTATTATTATTGGTTTAGGAGTGAATTGTTATACATTAAAAGCCTACTAAAGTGCTCCCTTCATCACTTGAGGTGGCAACAAGAGTACTACATTCTTCCATTTGTTCTATGTCGATGATTTCTTGTTTTCAGGGGGAATGGTCTTCCATGAACCTTCATAGCCTTAAAAGGATTCTTATAAATTTGTACCCTAGTTTAGATTAATAAGTCACTCTAGAGTTATATGAATATAGCACAATATCCTTATTGTTAATCATCTCTATATCGATAGTGCCCATCGACCGAAATAAAATAAATTAGTAGGTTGTATACATTACGAAAGGATTTTGCTAACTTTAAATATGTAAGACCACTCAGACCCATCTAACACATTCCTTGTTCAGCTTGGATAAAATGTCCCTCTAATTAAGCTTTTTAAAACTGAGTGGTATAAGTGAAATGAAATTAAGATCAATCTCTATGACATCAACAATATATGAGTATGTCTTGCTGTAGATTTTTTAGTGGCGAACACATACATCTGCTATAATTTACTCCTAAAATTCTTTTGTTGCATGCCCACTTTATGCGACTTGTATCCGTGCAAATTTAATAGGAAAACACGATAGAATTTATAATATTCAAAATAAGATGATTATAATAACTTTATGAGTACTTTGTATTATGAATTTGTTATGTTCAAAACACCACAGAATTTCATAAATTCAACATTATAAGTGAAAACAAAAGGTAACCACAAAAATATCATATGTAAGAGCAATAATTAACTATTGAGTATTAGATTTTTGAGCAACTATGGCCTCAAAGGCATTGAAGATTTGAACGAGTAGTGCTTTCTGGGCTTTAATTTCGTCTTCAGTGACCGTAGTGTTACTATCGGCCTTTTTATACTTAATTGTACAACCTCCATCAATTAACGGTATCACCTTCATTTCTTCTATATATAACACATACCCACCATATACATAAGTACATGCGAAATTCACTAAATCAACTCCAGTAACGGTCCACCTTGATGGCGCCATCAAGTCTGTTTCCGCAAAAAAATTAAGCATAAAATAGGAATGAATGAAAAAAGTTAATGGTACGTGTATTGTGGTAGAGTAGTACGATTTAAGCTATAGTCAGGGTTCCGAAAAATTAAGAAGAATGCACACATGTCTTTCTGTTCAAGATGATAAAGAGACAAATGAGATTGTTTCTAACAAATAAATAAACTAATAATAACCATGAACTTTATTTTATTCATAAATGAATGAAACACACGTAAGAAAGCATGGGTTTTATTCGACTAGAACTATATAAGAAAATGGCCTTCAACTTTGGCAACCTCTATGACGACCTCTATCACATGAATGGATTTTTTCTTTATCGTCTTTAAAATAAGTTAATGTAGATTTTGATCAATATTTTCACACAACACACATTGCATTTCTTTGCCTCCACAATCCTCTGTTTGTTGAAAATTGGTTGCAACTAAAATCAATTTGGTCTTGAAAATCAAAATAAAAAAAAACGCCCTTTGACGGTATGTATGATGCATATCTCTCAGACATTAGTAATTACATTGGATAAAATAATATATATGCACCATTTTGAATTTACAAAATATACAACTATCGATTAGAATGGTCAAACTTATATACAAGCACATAGCTAATCATTACTACAAAAAGATCCAAAGGTTCAATGTATTGATTAGAGTCCCATCTACTAGAAAAATTGATAATTACTATTGAGGAAACATCATTGATAGTTGTACGTCGTCAGTAACCATCGATGGAGTACCAACACGATAGCAAGAAATCCAAAAAGGTAACCACTAAGTATAGTTTATAAATTTATCGATGATTCGTCGGTAATTATCAACAATGTATAGATGGTTTTTCTATCGGTAGGACCTTTGTTGCTAATGAAGGTTGACTTGGCCGTCATGAACTCAGTTCTTGCCAACTTCAATTTCACGGTTTACCTGACGAGCACTCGGATTTTTACATTTCTCTATTTAGATCCGTGACACAGTTGGCTGGAATCCCTTCCTACGGGATCCATAACCACGTGAAACAATCTAGCTGAATAAATTCCTTCTGAAATACTTTCCCCTTTCAAAACCGCTCATTTAAGGAGTCCCACTCACGCTTATTGATCATGTGGTAATAATACAGTGTTTAATTAATCTAAATGTGTAATTTTACATCATGATAAGTATAGAACAAGTTCACTTTGTTTATTTTTTGATTTATAGATGTTTGAAGCTTAAAGTAGCTTAATTGGAAGCAAAAAAAAAACAAAACATGATAGTTGAAGTACTTAAAATGTAAATACCCAAAAAATAGAAAAAAAAGAGGTCAAAATAGGGACTAGGCGTATGATACTCCAGGTTTGGGCGTATCATATGTCGGGCAGCGTATTTGTGGGTGTATTTGACAAAAGGAACAGAAAGTTGGGCATATGGGCGGCTTATGAGGCGTTGTATCATATGCCAGTGGGCGTATGATACGTCGGTAGCCTAACAACATCCGGATTTTGTAGATTTTCAAGTTTATTAAAGCCAAATCAACCTCAATTCGATCGAGAACTTCTTGGAGATGAAAAGTGACGAACTTTAGGTATTTTTGGTGTTTCAAGGCTCCCCAAATCATCCACAAACATTCTCTAATTCAAGATCGAAGGCATAATGAAGACGATGCGTAACTAGGCTTTTGTGATTGCTTTCGGGAGTACATTTCTCGTCAAGTGGGACAATTGGTATGATTTGATTAGGTTTTTGTATTGAACATTGAATTATTGAATGAAACATCATGTTTTGGTTGATTTAAACATTGAATTATGATTTGATTAGGTTTTTGTATTGAACATTGAATTATTGAATGAAATATTATGTTTTAGTTGATTTAAAAGATTTGCTTACAAATAAAGTTGTTTGCTTAATTATCATTTTTTGGTTTCCTTGAATCATGAGCTTATTAAGAAAAATAGACAATTTGATATAGTTAAATTGATAACATTATGAATGAATGAATCTTAAAAGCTTGTTCTTTTGTTATTACTTTAATCAAAAGCTAAGATATTAAAGTATTGTTTCTTACAAACCATAGGTTAAACACATAAATTGTTGATCTTGCATAAAGAAACCCGAAAGTGATTGTTTTCTCATTATTTATTAATTTATTACAAAGTTTATTGCTTTTTACACTTGTGTTATTCAATTCATTTAAAGTTTTAATTTTTAATTATAAAGTTTATATCTTTACTTTAATCGAGTCATATTGTTAAACACTTTCCATATATTTCATGTAGAGACGACCTTATTTACTCTTACATAATAAATGTAGCTAAAACCGATATAATAACTTGTTTTTGATCGAGTCTCGACAATCAGATCACTTATCAGCAGGAGGAGAGAGAGTCTTTCTACTACTCGCATGGCCATTTGCTGAAAAATATTAGGGCCAAAAAGTGAAGTTAACAATACTCAAAGGGCCATCCATGAAACTCTCGTAAATCAAACGCGACTACGCGAGTTCACCATATGACGATACAGAGTTCTATCTCCTAATGTCAACTGAAAGAAAAAATAATCCACTGCAACGTGACACACAGTACTAACTGTGCACCCCCAATTTTAGTCGGTTTATTCCCTTCGTCTTCCACTCGTCAACACAATAACCTTCAAACTCTCTCTCCTCAAAAACCCTAAAAAATCGACGATTTTCAAACACTTCGATCGACCCATAAACCTTTACACACCTCAATTGCTCAATCAAGAACAAAACCTCTTTTTATCCGATCAAAAAGCCCCTTAATTTCACCCTCAATTGAATCCTATTGTGTGTACAACACATACAGACATATACCCATTTGGGTTTTCGTGATCCCCTCTTGAAACCTGCAAATCGGATCTTTTTTGTTATTGGGTATGTCGAATTCGGGTCGGAGCCGGGTCCGAGAGGATAGATTTTACTGCCCACCGGCGATGAGAAGGTACAATCAGCAACAGCAGAAACAAGTACAGGTGGATGAGCAGAAAGTACCACCCAAACAGCAGCTTGAGAAACAGCAGCGATCGGAGGCTTTGTTGAGGAGTAATGGAGATGATGTGACTACTAATTTGGATCGGTTTATGAAACACACGACTCCAGTTGTTACAGCTCAGTGTTTCCCTAAGGTATTGAAATAAGATTCTTGAAAAGCTTTGGTGATGAAGAAATTGCAACTTTATTGATGATTGATTACATGGGTAATTGATAAAATGTGGAGTTTTATGCTTTAGATTAGTTGTAGGTGTTGAACTTTATTGATTTAGACTCTATCAAGCTTACTGTTTTTTGTTATTCATGTGTTATTTATGTTCTTTTATAGGTAATTGGTAAAATGTGAAGTTATTGCTATGTAACTTATTGATGACTTTTATTTGAAGTGTTTGCATCTGTTTATGCTTTAACCTATGTGGATACTTAGTTTTGCACTGTACTTTACTAGATTAGGTAACAATGCCTGTTTTTGAGTAGTAACAGATCATTGAGCTTCAATTATATATAGTTAATGAGTTTGCATGTAGTGTCATAGCTCTAATAGATAATATTAACAGTAGCTTTTACTAATTGTAATAATGCTTGTATTATGATTTGGAGTGTCCTAGATCCTACCTATAGCTTGCTATGAGTGAGAGAGTATGTTTGTTATAACAACGAGGAGTGTGCATTTGATGCCATGACATTAGATAAAGCTCATGTTACATACAAGTTTGTTTGGTTGAGATTGCTTCTTTGTTCTCTTTAATTGAAACTCAGCTTGCACCATATGTTTTAATGTTATCCGGTTATAAAGACAATTAGATATTTAGATCAAGCAATGATTATATTAACATTTAAGATACTCAAATGTTGGCATTGATAAAACTCGTCGTTGAGTTTTGTTAAATGGGTGTAAATAACATGATCTTGATGTCTAATTTATTTGAGATGTGTAGACTAGCATGAAGGGATGGAGGAATAAAGAAAATGGTTACCGCCCATATTTTATACTTGGGGATCTTTGGGAATCTTTAAAGGAATGGAGTGCATATGGAGCTGGAGTTCCTCTTGTGTTGAATGAAAGTGATTCAGTTGTTCAATACTATGTTCCTTATTTGTCAGCTATTCAACTATATGTTGATCCATCAACACCCCTAACCAAAATAAGGTGAGTTTTTTTTTTCTTTACTAGTGGTATGTTTATTTGTGCTTAATCAGCCAATTGAAATTGGGGTTTTCTGAATAAAATATAAGATAGTCTTTGTTAACACTTTGAATGGATGCTTTACATATACATCATGAGTGTGAATCGTGTGTTATTAGGTTTAGTTAAATCTATAGGATTTTCTATTTGTGCTATTGGTTGGATTAGTTATATACCTCATTGGCAGTTGAGCACTTTGAATTGATATCCTATATATGATTTCATGTTTATTACTAGATCTTTATACACGATATAAAAGGGGCCCACTCACCCACACAATGAAAATGTCACATGTGCAAAACAAGCAAGTCTTAAATGGATGCATATCGGTACCGTTGATCATTTTTTTTCTTTTATTCTTTCAAGCCTTCGATTCATTTAAATTGCAAGTGTGAAACTACAACATGCACTATATGATGTCTGATGAGATAATTGCTTTTTAGATTCTCCATTCATTGTGTTTAATCTCAAATGCATTGTATGTGGATCGTTATTGATGCTCCCTTTAAAGCAGATTATGCAACTATATGTTGAAAGGCAATTATTTAAATTCTATTTTTTTGTTAAATGTTAAGGTTGTATTGGTACAAATCATAAAATATAGGACTTTTGCACTATCAATCACACATTTCTGATGAAGGTTCCTGTCTTGAAGGATGTAGTCGATTAGAAAGTTGTTTTATTTGTATTTTTTTATGTAGTTTTGACAGCTGTTTTTATAATAATCTGAACAGAAGGCCTGGTGAAGAAAGTGATTCTGATTCATCAAGAGCCACTAGTAGCGATGGAAGTTATGATCCTCGAGTTGAAGGAAATAATGTTGTTTCAATTGCCAAAAACTTCAATAAATTGATATTGGGAGGTGGTGATTATTTTGTAGGAAATGGTACCGAAGAAAGTGAGATTAGAAATCCTCCTGGGCATTTAATTTTTGAATACTTTGAACGTGCTTTACCGTATCATCGTGCACCTATAACTGACAAGGTAACCTTTTTTTTGTTAGAACTTATTTATTTTCCAGTTCACATCTTCACAATATTTAGTTGGTATTGGTTTGGGGCCGCATTATTTCCCATGTTGTCATTATATTGTAGGGTTTCTAATAGGAAGTAGATAATTAGTTGATTGTCATTTTTAAGTGTTCATATTATGGTCTAAAGTTACTTATTTGTAGATTGTCATTTACATTATCTTAATTGATACTTAATTGAGTGCATAAGATTCCACTGCCTTTTTATGATCGAAGTATAATTTATGCTATATGGTTAATAGCTCTTGCAATGTGCATTAAGTTTATAAAAAAAAAAATTTGTGGGTGTCTTTTGTGAGCTACATTTTCATGTTTTACACTGTCATCTTAATAATGGTGATTCGGGTGTGATATAACTGATTATGATTAATGTCTGTTATCTGCACTCAGAACTAGTTTTTGTAACTGCAAACTTAAGATATCTATCTTTTTTACTGTAGTTTAACTTCATTTTTCCTACATTTTTCATTCTTAATATCATGAAAACATTCATGCTTGAACTTTTTAGATTGTTATTTTATCAATTAACAAACAAACAAACAAACAAACAAACATACCCAGTGTATCTCGCTGAAGAGCAGGGTCTGGGAGGGGTATGTGGTGGCAAGTCTTTCCTCTATCCTGAGAGATAGAGAGACCGCTTCCGAAATTTTATCAATTAACAAGTAACATGTAAAAGATTTTATTGTAGTTATCAGCAAATATAGTTTATAGCTATTATTTGTAGATATAAGATGGTCAATGCACCTAAAATAACCACTTATATCACTAATTCATGATCTGTCATTGATCGTAACAGATTTCAGATCTTGCATCAGAGTTCCCAGAACTGAAAACATTTTGTAGCTGTGATCTAACTCAATCAAGTTGGGTTTCTATTGCTTGGTAAGTTTTTCTTAATTACTTCATTAATCATT
This sequence comes from Flaveria floridana, assembly GCA_018326465.1. Classification (NCBI taxonomy): domain Eukaryota; kingdom Viridiplantae; phylum Streptophyta; class Magnoliopsida; order Asterales; family Asteraceae; genus Flaveria; species Flaveria floridana. The sequence continues at coordinate 5,411 of BJCO01456294.1, read as the reverse complement.
ATTTTATTTAACACAACTCTTTTTAGCATAATATTTAACCTGATCTGTATGCATTTTTCTCAGGTATCCAATATACAGAATCCCAGTCGGTCCATCTCTACAGAATCTTGATGCTAGTTTTTTGACCTTCCATTCTCTATCAACACCATTAAAAAGTATCCATTTTTTATCCTGTTTTTTGGTGTTAATAAAATGTAGTTAAGTGTTTATTTAAGGTTCTCAATTTTGTGTGTGATTCAGGTATGGACGGGGATAAGCCATATCATCATGGGTCACCTGCAATTAAGGTTGATGATGTTGGGATACCTTGTCAGCTTACATTACCAATCTTTGGACTTGCGGTTTACAAGTTCAAGAACTCCGATTGGACCCAGAGCGGGGAACATGGGACTGAAATAGTCAACTCTCTTATGAACTCGACTGAAAATTGGCTGCGGAAGTTAAACGTGTATCACCCGGATTTTGTGTTTTTCAAGAACCGCGATTTTAGCCGGTAAAAGGAGGAATGTAGGTGGCATAACAGATAGGTAATACTGACCAAATCTTTTTGTTTTCTGGGTCAAAAAATGGTAAAAGAAAGTAGAAGGTAAGGGTCCAAGTTTGGGGCTTATTCATGATGAATTTGAAGGGATGTTTTGGAGTGATAAAACTTTGTTGATATGATGATGTACTTACTGTACAAACTATGTTGTTAGCATATGTAAACTAATGCTTTTATCTGCTGAAAATTGAAACTAATTGTTAGCATGTACTTGGTGTGCAAACTATGTTATACTTGTCATATATGTGGTTAGAAAATAGAACAATTTTGATAACTAAATTACCTTTTTATCAATTTTTAACAAACAATAAACAACATAACATCCATTGTTGATTTGTTTTCATATTTTACTTCAAATTTACTATTTACCCAAACCTAATGTTGGTTGAAATTTTAAAATTTTACCTTTTAAGGACACACAAAGTGAACATGAGAAAAGCTAGGGATTGCCTCAGAAAATTAGGGCCGGTTAGGAACACTATGTTCACGGTTCTCAATTACTCACTGACTTGGTGAATTTTTATAGGGATTCAACGGTTTGTGATCTAAATGCAACTTGTATCATACCATTCTTAATGTATGTTAGGGGGAATGTGAGGAAAAACTAGGATGACATCATGTAAAATGGAGAAAACCGAGGGAAATGAGAAATATTGATGTGACGCTGATGTGTCACAAGAGAAAAAAATAGAGAAAACAGGACAGTGGTTTGAGTTTTCTCAACTTTTTCATTTTAGTCTTTTAAGTTTACCCTCTATAGTATAGATAATATATGTTTTTTACCTGTTATTCTTTTTATTAATTTGTTTTTTCAATAACCTTTGTTTGTTAACTTTATTTTAAAAAAACCAGAACGCATTATTTTTTTTAACGTGGTATACAATTTGTTAAAAATGAAGTTATACACGAAGTAAGTATTTTTTTATTTGAGTGATGTATGTTATATCAATTGATGGTAATGTGCTATCGTAAAAAATGAAAATGTACAGATTAAATCAAAATCAAAATTGTTATTTACTTGTTTCTTTCTATGGTTTGATCTACAGAACCGAGTCTTCTTAACTTCATATGATTCTTTTATCTACTTAATCATATTAATATCACTGCTGTAATGCGCGTAACAAAATTCTCAAGCACAACGCAACACACAAACTTAATTTCTAGTATTAGTATTAACAAGTAACAACCGTTCATATGTGTAGTTCTACCGTCATTGGACATTATTTTTTTTATGGTTATGAGGTCTCATGTAGCGTTTCATGGCAATCTCATATCGTTTTATGAGGTTTTTAAAAAGCGTGATTCTTTAAAATTTTAATGTTTATTCTTGTTATTTTAATTTTGCCAACTAATATTTGACAAAAGCAATAGTTTTTCTCTAAAAGATTTAAAATATCAATTTACCTCCAAAAATTTGTGAGTTGTTTCAATTTCAATCTAGAAGTTTCATTATATTGGATCGAGTTAAAATAACTAATGAAAGTTTTAGACTGAAGTTGAAACAACGAAGATATTTTTTATGGTGAATTAATGTTTTAATATTAAAAAATAATTATTTTTATCAAAACTCATGATGAATTATGCTTTAGAAAAATTTCACGAACAAAATTTCTCGTACATTTTGAGGCCTAAAACAATTCAAGTGAGCTTATTGACATATTGTTAAATCGTTTCATTATTAACTAAACTAGTTGTAACCCATACGCACGTTGCGCGTTAGACGTTCGGTTGTGGATGTCAGCCATGAACGACACCACGACCAGGCAACCAACGCAATTCTTGTCACATAATCACGACCCCACAAACAACAAACCCAATAAAACAACCTTAATCACAAATGAGCAGCCACTTAACACTTAAACAACGATACAACCGGTCTCGGATGAGGCAGTTCATCGTCATCGACACACGTCTACGTCAAAACAAACCTAAACGACTAAGAAGAAGCTAGAACAATGAAATCAGACATAAACTGTAACATTGAGTGGTCTCAGATGTGTGTACAATCATCGTCATCGACCATAATCACATTATCAAAAAATTTTAGATCAAACAAACATCATCACCACGCCAAAGCAAACGTAAGCAAACATGAAGCAGCTAGAACAATAAAATCAGATAAATAGCAACATCGAGTAGGTCAAATGTGTGTACAGACATCATCATCGCCCAAGGCAATCGTCGACATATCTCGTCTCAGATTAAGACTCCGATCATCATAAACATAAAATTTCAGATAAAATAAATACCATCACCATCGATTCGCCACATCAAACCTGAAACGCGACATCCACCCCGAAAGGCCAACAGGTCCATCGGAGGCGGCAACAACTCGAGGCACGTCACCATCCAGACACTCGCCAGACCACAGTGGTGAGCGTCGGTGAAGGGCTGTGGCGGTGAGAGATGCAGAGAGGGAGCACATCCATGGGCATGCCACAACCGCCTGCGATGAACAAATAGGGAATCTGAGCCGACGACCACCCATAGAACGGAGGTCGATGACCATCAAAGCCAAAAGCCCCAAATCAAAGGCCTCAATAAAGACAAATCGCAAACCCGGATGCAACCGGCAACTGCCAAAATCGCCAAAGATCAGCAACCAGCGGAAAGCTTGGAGACCAACGATGACAAGTGCGACCATCCATAAAGCGGCTGGCGATTGGCGACCACGAAGGCAAAACCCAGATTAAAGGCCTCAAATCGCAAATCCGGATACACCAGGTCACCACCAACCTCGTCAGAGATCGTAGGGAGACAAAGGCGATTTGAACCACAATCGTCGCCACCATTCACACCCAAAGGGCCACTGCCTGGCCCACCCGAACCACAGAAGGGTGGCGGACCGGCAACAGCCATACCGCCGTATCACCGTCATAATCAAAGTAGAAATCCACCAAGGTCTCCATCGCCACCACTAACGCAACCACTACGTCGAACAACGATAAGGAGGGCGACAAATGGTGTCGCCGATGAGAACCTCCGATCACAACATTAAAACGGTTCATCTTATGATTAGGACGTAGAGAGAGAATAGAGAACCGAGGATCTTATCTGAAAGACAAAAGAGGCACAGATAAACAGAGGCATAAGACCACCTAAACCAAACACGTGTCCAACTCCTTCCACGTGCACCTTCCGGAAGAAGCTGGCTAGCGGCAATATCATCACCGTACATATTAATCCAATAGACACAATTCCAATATTTATTATTCATTGCCATTGTCTTTTAATAGATAGGGTAATAAACTTAGGGAGAAGTTAAGACAACGAACAATTATGACATACTATTCTTGACATTAGTCTACTAATCACTTAATTATATGTAATTAGTGTAAGAAAGTCACTAGCATCTAAACTATTATGTCGGTTGTTACAATTAAATGAGTTGTATTCTTTTGGACGGCCAAGGAATAATTTTTAAGCCCGGTCACCCGGGTAAACCCATTGGCAAAAAACCACCCGCGCCCACGAACACAAACAACGTTGGTGACCCGGCTCGCCCACCATTACAAGAGAAACTCACCACTTGAAGGCCCACTGTGGTAAAAACCCTCGACCCAATTAAAACATATTGCACTTAGTGAGACTCCAAAGTCCAACCCATGACCTCCAGGAATATCCGATTTTTTATCTTTTGGTCTCAATCGGTTTTCCTTTAATTCTTGATTGATTTTTGGTTAAGTTCCAACAAAGGTTTAGTTGTATAACGTGTACGTGACCACTGGTTGTTACTTTCACAATGGTTACAAACATTCAATCAAGTTATGCTCATCCTTAAATTTTAGGCTAACCGACAACCTCTTCATGAGTGACGATGTGTTTCAGGTGGTCGGGCTATCACATGTGGAACATTGTGCCATGGTCACATCGACCACACTCGTTGATGCTTGACGTGAGTTTGGCCACGAGCGGTGTGACGGGTGCAAAGGATACATGCCTTAAATAAAAAAACTAATTTAAAGTATTCTACTGTAGATCCAAATATAGGAGTTGTTTTACACTATTTGAGAAGTGAAACGTATCGCTCCAACGACCAACTTACTTCCAAGTTTCACATAAAAATGAAGGTTTCAATGTTTGTTGGTATTCACGACAACGAAAACAAAAATCGCAATAGCGGTATGAGTGATGTCGTTGTTACGAATAGAGCTCTCGAAGGATATTGTCAAGAGCAAAAGAGGGAGTTCAATATTTATTGGTTTGAAAAAATCTCATAAAAAGTCCTAAATGACACTGCTCCCCAAAAGTTTAACCATCAAGTGTGTCGAAATGAAAGTCATCTTTGCGAGCCGCTATTCGGACGCACATACTGTCATGGATCTCGAATGGGAAGATTTACTGTTCGGATGCACATACTGTCATGGATCTCGATGGGAAGACTTAGATAAAACATGATTCAAATCAAAGCGCCCAGAAAAATGTGAAACCAATGAAAAAGTGGATCCACTTGTGGAAAAGTTAGAGAATTTTAACACCACATGCGAAAGATATCAAAAACAAAGTTGAAACTCAAAATTTTGTCGATAGATCACCTTGACGAGAGGTTACGTAGAGGGACTAAGGTCTAAGAAGTTGAAGACAAGGACTCTTCGCCAACTTGAAGATGAAGATTACAAAAAAATTAATTAGTAAGGGTGAGATTATTCTACAAAGTGTATTTTTGCTATAAAGTGTGAGAAGACGAGCCTAAAAAAGTTATAAAAAAGTTATATTTCACAATCTAAATCGAATTTAAAAAAACACTTCAGAGCCTTTGCTCATCTCGTTGTTCTCTTTCAGGAAAAAAAATAAAAAAATAATATTTTTTTTTCATTGTGTCATTATATGACACAATGACGTCATTGTGTCTTTTATTTTGACACAATGA
>BJCO01456009.1:0-18696 GCA_018326465.1 Flaveria floridana | reverse complement strand
ACCAAACAGATTACTAAAAGGCCAAGTTGACCTAGTTGGGTGTAGCCCTCGAAGTCCAGTCCTTAATGTTTTTAGTAAAAGTCTATTTTTAAGTCCATTGTTAATATTAATGTCTCAAGTCTCGTGTCATAATTTAGTTCAATAATTATGTTTTACATCGTTAACGTCCCTCGATGAACCTTTAGCAACCCATTATTAATAAGTTATATATTTTAATTATTTAAAACCTTATACACCTTAAATTTACTTGTTTAACCCAATCTTTGTATTTATTTGATTATTTAGTTTCAAACCTTATTTTTAATTTTATCAAAATATTTCAGCATGTACATCTGATTGCGCATCAGTTTTGTATAAGCTGTTTGGATATCGAAACGGTAACGATTCATTGCGTAAAAGGTACCATGTGAAAGAGAAGACCTTAAATTAAACTTCAGAACAAGATTCATCTCCATTGGATAAAATATGAAAAAGTTATGACTCAATGAATACAGACCAACCTGCTGCCCAGATTCGTCAGTTTTGACCATTGGTTTTGTTAGCCACGTTTGGAGGATCTAACGATGTCGAAACGACACAAGATCATTGGGTTAGTTAGAGAACTCACAGAACTTGATCTTAGATGCAAAGTTTGACCCATTTGGATGATTATGACCGAGTTATGACCTGTATAAAATGTCCATTTTTTCTGACAGCAAACTGTCCAATTTCTCAGCATTGTCTATTGAGTTCAAAAACTCGGTTTTCGACCATTATTGACTCGACCCCATAAGAATATTTAATTTAAGACCCAAGAACTTCCATTAAGTCCAGATTTCATGAGGTTACACTCCCAACTCAATGATCAATGTACAATCAAGAACCAAGACACTAGGGTTTTACCGAACGGTGGCTCCGACACTCGAATGCCAAGATCTTCACGATTCAACACCCAAATCAAAGAATAAGAGAATATTAGATGAATATTTCGTATTTACATGATGAACATCATCGAAGTTGGTGTAGAACAAGAGTTAAAATCATCAAGAAATGATTTTTGCTTACCGTAGGTTCGAAGATGAACGAATCTTGATTACTATGATGCCTTGGATGTCTTGGTTATCATCAAATCGATGGATGGCACCAAGGGAGTAGAATTTTCGAATGGAATGAAGGAGCAAGAGAGAATTTTGATAATAGAGGTGGCTAGGGTTTCAAGAGGGTTCCAAAACTTGTGACAAATGAGGCCAAGGCAAGGGGAATACCCCCTTTACCCATTTGCGGCCGAAACAAGGAGGAAGAACGGCCTTCGGGCCCTTGGCCCGTCTCGTGCAACTTGTCATGTCTTGACCCGCTCGTCTTCTAATTTTTACGTTTTCAAATTCTGCGCGCAACAACGGTTCCAACGAGCTATCACATGCCCTATTATTCGGTCAATTTATATTTTTAGATCCAATTTATGTTTATTTACTAGGCTTTAGACAAAGCCGATGGATGTAAAGTTAGTTGGATTTCGATGTAATTCCGTGTTTTACTTCTTAGAAAAACCTTAATTGGGCTCAATACATAGGAACTCATACGATGACAAGTCCATTAGTCACATAATGATAAAGACTCCAGGCCCATCATAAAGACATAGGCCCATTGGGCCCAAATCTCGGGCCCAACAAGAAATGTACCATAAATCAAGACTAAGTCCAAATAGGAAAAAAAGTCAAAGTTAACGCCCCCATTTTGGTGATAGCTCTGAAAAGACAGATTACCCATCTTTTCTTTTATCTCGGGGGAAATACGAACGGGAGGGGCGGATGTCATAGCAGTATTGACTACCATCAACTGATTTAGCTGGCTAGCTCTCATATAGCCTGTCACGAGCAGCTTGAGCACCAGTTTGTTAAGGCTAGCTAACTGCTCCTCTAACCCAACGGTGGGTAGAGAAGATCCCTGCGGAGGTGTGAATGTGGTGGAAGGGCCTAAATTGGGTATGATAGATGTGGTGGTGGATGTGGCTAGATGAGGGTAGAGATGAAAGTGAGGTGTGGTGGAACTGATGTGGGTATAGGAGGTGTGGTGGTAGGTGTAGTCGTGGCTGTAGTGGTGGCAGTAGTGGTAGGAGTGGTGGTAGTGGTGGTAGTGGTGGAAGCGTGGTCGGGCCATAACCCACAGGTCCCAGGATCGAAACCTGGCTCTGATACCACTTGTTAGGACCCTGTACGGGCTGGTACTAACCGAATCTACGTGAAACCAGATCGAATAGTGCGGATTCCTATTTGATTGGCGATCCAATTAGGGAGAACGTTAATTTGATCAAAACTAATGATTAGAAAACGTTAAGAATAGATTAGCAATGATCAGGAACGCTCTATAAAGTTGGAAGGGACGACTTGGACGTTCTGGGATGGCTAGGGTTATGAATTCTCGAAATATTCCGTTTTTCCATGAATTAAGTGGTATTTATAGGTTACAGTCTTCATTCGTACGACTGAGCCATGAGTATGGCTCAGTTGTGCGACTGAGTCATACGATCCACTCACACGGACGACTGACCCACACGATTGATTCATTCGTACGACTGAGCCAGTCTAATGACACAATCGTGTGTTTGGCTCAATCACATGGTTCAGTCGTGCGACTGGCCTATTAGCATGGTCCAGTCATGCGACTGGATCATAAGCATTAGTTAAACACATTAATGAACCTTTAATGATATAGAACTATGTCTAACAACTGTAAACCCATATAACATGTTCATATAAGCATGTAATAAACAATAATATAAGTAGATACGATATTCAATAACCAATAATCATTCAAGAAGAGTTTTCATTACATATATGAAAACACTACATTAGTGTAATCAAAGTGAAAGTCATTTACATTTAAGCATAGTAGAACTATAGTTAGGGACATGTGTACCAGTATTTAGGAAGCGAGGTATGCTAAGCCCGAGATACATAGGGCCTTTCCGAATCGTCGCACGAGTAGGAGAGGTGGCCTATCGACTTGAATTGTTAGATGAGTTAAGTGGAATTCATCCTACATTCCATGTATCTCTTCTGAGGAAATGTTTAGCTGATTAAGACATGGTTGTACCACTGGAAGATATCGAGGTTGATGAACGACTTAATTATGTAGAACAACTAGTGGCAATCATCGATCGCAAGGAGAAGAGGCTAAGGAATAAAGTGGTTCCACTTGTACGGGTGCTGTGGAAACACAGAAAAGGATCCGAATCTACATGGGAGACTGAAGAGGAGATGAAGCAGCTCTACCCTCAGTTATTCGAAGAGTGATGGGTTTCAGGGACGAAACCTCTTTCAGGGGGGTAGACTTGTAACATCCGGATCTTTTAAAGGGGCTAAAGTGCAAAACAAAAGAGAAGGGTAGAATAAAGAGGGCAAGGATTTAAGTTGGAGGGTGGAAACTATAAGATAGTACAAAAAGTTAAAATGTGGGTGAACAAAAGAAGCATGGTCGACCATGCTCCTCTTGTTGTTTCAGCCGAAAGAAAGAGGAAGAAAAGTGGGAGTTTGTCAAGCTTTTCTCTTGGGTTTTCAAAGAAAGAAGAATAAAAAATCAAAGGTAAGTGGTTTTATTGTACGTTTGGCTCGGTTTCACCCTTAGAAACCGAGTACTAAGTGTTATGTGTGTTGTGGTTGATTGTTATGCTTGTTAGGTGTTTTGACCCTCGTATAAAAGCAAGTTAGGAGAAGATTTACTCGCCTTCTTCACCAGGTGAGTTCTAGACCCCGGTGTTACTTGTTTTAAACTCTTCTTGGGGCTAAAATGTATTAAAATGGTTTTATTATGATTATGAATGTGTACCCGTGTGTATTATGCATGTATGATGATGTTTCATGGGTGTTTATGTAATGTTTATGCTTAGAATAGTTATGATAAGCTTAGAGCAGGTTAGTATGATGTTTGGGACTGAAAATAACTTAGTAACATGTTGAACAGTTGGTTCATGCGTCTAGAACTTTGGCCAGACGACTAGGTGATGGGCCATGCGCCCCAATAGTGTCCATGCGCCCAGAACTCCTTCATGCGCATAAGTGTTATGCGACTGGAACCCCCATGCGCCTAGAACCTTATGCGACTCGAATCCCTCATGCACCTAAGTGTTATGCGATTGGGAACCCTCATGCGCCTAAGTGTTATGCGATTGGGAACCTTCATGCGCCTAGAACAGTATGCCACTAGAACCTTCATGCGCCTCAGTTAGAAGAAAAACCAGTTAAGTGTTGGGCTATACGCCCAAATAGTTATGAAACGCCTAAACAGGCCTCATGTGTCTGCATAGTGCTCATACGCCTCGGACACTTGGTTTATTTTCTGAAATTTTGAGAAAAACAGAATCATTAAGGTTTGACCCAAGTTTGACTTTAGGGTTTTAATTGTTATTATATTGTATTATTATGAGTTGTTCTTATGTGCATAATAATTTATTATTGTGTGACTTAAGTGGTATGTTTATGATCACAAATGCAAAGTATTATCATTAAGAAAAGTGAAAGATTAATGAAAACGAAAAGTGGAACATAATTAAAATGAAAGCCTTGCAAGCACATAGGAGGTGCACGACCATGTTGTCGTTAGCTCAACTGTGATGTGGGTTAGCTATCTTGAATAGTGCACACAGAGTCAATCATTGAGATTGATGGACCTTTGTAGCATACCTTAGGTGACTGGGTCAGCCTCGTGCACAGTGATCATGGTTTATCGATAGATCACAGGCCCAACACCAGTTTTTTACGCACATAGTTAGGGGTATTGCACATTGGCCCACATAGACAGTAAAAGATAAAGTTAAAAAGTACGAAATGAACAAAGTTATACAGAAAAGAAAGAAAGAAAGAAAACATTACCTTGATTTATAGTTGATGCGTGCTCATGTACAAAAGTAAGGAACATATCTTATAAAAAGAGTATTTTCATATATATACATTATACAAGGTATTTAAATACTTTTAAAACTAGAACTCATTCAGTAACGCTGACTTTTATACATTTTCAGCTGCCAGGTAAATATTGCTGAGGAGGGCACGAGGGTGAAGCTACTCGGCGAGAAAAGACTGCCATCCATTCAACACTTATGATATTGTTTTGTAATGAAATTAAACAATCCTTTTGTAACTCAAAACTCAATGTATTACTTAACAATAGTATTTATTAATAATCATGAATAGCTTTTATTATAGTAATTCCGTTGCTTATTTTATGAAATGTATATTATTATGTATCTATGATGCGATTAATGATCAACTGTGAGGTGCCCGGTAACGGGGACTTACCCCCCTCCCCCCCAACTTTTCATTTTTGTTTTCATTTGAGTTTATTTAAGTAGGTTAATTTTTCAATTAACTTTTTCCGAAATGACTAAGTACCCTTAAGACTCAAATAATTGAAATACCTTTGTTTTTACTTTTGTTATTAGTTTATGTGTGTGTATGCATATTAAAAATTATTTAAAAATGTTTGAAAATATACGTTTTTTGTATATTCACGTGTAGTATTTATTTTAATAAAATGTTACTTAATAATTGGTTTTGCACATATTGATTAAAATAATCGTTTCCGTATATTCTTGTAGTATTTATTTTTAATAACTTAGTATTTCGATTATTATTTAATACTACATATTTTAGATATAAAAATATATACATCTTTTCAAAAATCATTTGTTTGTTATAAATCTTGTTGAAACTCGTTTGCTTTTTAAACTTTTTTAACAGTTCTTTCTTTTTAAAACTTCCGCTTTATTAAACGATTTGTTTTTTAAGTCATTTGTTTTTTGGTTTTCTTAGTGGGTTGTGAGAATGATATTCTCTATTGTTGTAAAACAACAATGACCGAATATGATGATTGAGTCAATGATTATAGGGCGGAATCAAACAATCACAGAACATTGAATGCATGAAATACTCATAAATGTTTTTTGTATTGATTAAGGTTAATAGTTACAATAAATGATAGGGTTTAAGCAATCTACAGTAACAATACACCTTCTTAACATAAGATGAAAATAAAATATTCTGATTGTCTATTCTCTGTCTATCCTCGGTCACCTCATATACGAGGATTTCTATTCTATTTATAGGCTGACAGGAAGCCTTTACAAAAGACTAAATTACCCTTGTACTATAATCTAATCTAAGTACAAAAAGTCTTCATTAGCATTTGTTGTTGTTCATCCGCATTAACTAATGCGGATGTGTTAATCTTCATCTGCATTTGTTTTTTTCTTCTATCGCATTAGTGTTTGATCATCAGGATTGACAAATGTGGATAAACAAACACTTGGCGCATTTGTTGCTGAGCATCCGCATTTACTAATGCGGATGTACACTTCCTTGTCAGCATTTGTTCAGCTATCCGCATTTGTTAATGCGGAAAAACAAACACGTGTCAGCATTTGTTCTTTGGTCATCCGCATATACAAATGCGGATAGCCGACACTTGGTCTTCATTTATTGATGTAGATTCTTCATCCGCATTGGTTCTTGGACTTAGGGAGATTTCCAGCAGAACAGCTATCATCCACCACTTGAATTGGCATGTATGATCCTTTCAGGGTCCAACAATACTCCCCCCTAAGGATTATACAGCCTAGGAACTTCAAGGGTTTGATGGTGGATGAGGTTATGATGATTCTACTGGGTCTTGAGCAGTAGGAGGAGATGTAGCTGGAGCTGTGTCTACGTATGAAGGATCTAAGATGGCTTTGATCATTTTGGAGAATTGTCTTGCCTCAGCCAACTTTTCTCTGCTTAACACATGGATCTTCATTTGGCTCATAGTATAAATGGCTTTAATGGGTAGCTTCTTTAGAGAAATGGGTTCCCATATTGACACTGTGGACAACCCATCTCTATGTATTAGAAAGATCCTTCCACGTCTACTTCCACCTTCATAATGTTACCCAGGTGTAAAGGAGTCTTCTTCTTCCTCCTCTGTTCTCTCTTGTGTTTGATTTTGTCATAGGCCATCTTCAGGAGTTTGATACACTTGAGAAAGAAGAGCATATCAGCTTGTCCAAGCTTGGTGCTGATATCTCTAAAGTGCCTTGTGAAGATGTAGTGGATATAGGATTCATCAAGCAATCTTGCCTCATATCCACTAAATAATCTGATTTCAGCACCCTCCTTTCCTCCCCACCTCATTTCAATCACCAACTCATAAGTCTTCTCATCATAAAAGACATTAGATATTGGCTTAGAGGTGTGAGTTCCTACCACCATCTTTCTCTTCAGATACTCTATGGGCTTTACTTTCAGCTCTGGAAATACCACTTCTTCAGCCTCCTTGGTCTTTTTCTTCTTCTCAAGAGGGTTGATGAATGATCTATCTTTCCTCATACAGATAGCCTTTAGAGATTTGAATTTGTTAGTCCTTTTAAACATCTTTAGAATGTCATCAAACTCACACCCTCAAAACATATCCTTCCGAGACAATGGACACACTATTGTGTGGTCATTAAGAGAACAGAAAACGTCAAGACCCTTACTCTCACTTAGTTATATGGTATCTAATTCGTGTGAAAAGTATATATATTTTGATAAAGTTTTTTCACACATATTTATTTTTATTTGGTTATTACTAATACTAAACTACACACACAAAAGGCAAGTGTACCTATCATGAGGTAATATAGTAATGGTAATAACCGAGTATCAATTCATGGACACACCTAGCCTACTTAACAACCTTAATGATTGATTACCAGATTTGTTTTTTGTTTGAGAAAATGATAAGTTACCTTGATGTAGTTAAGATTTTTGTAGGGTTTTAGAAATAGTAATGAAAATAAAGTAAAACAAAGTTGAAACTTTTAGATTTAAAACCTAGGAATAAAGGCTATCATCCTAATTAAATTACACTTTATGTAACTGTGATGAATTAGTGGTGTGATTAAAGATATTGATTAAAGTAATTGTGTTAATATTTATAAATGTGAGCTGGCGTGATTTCTCGTCTATCCGCTAGGTAGTGACTAGGACCATGTCAGGTTGAGATTTACTGCTTAGGTCAAAGCCCTATTAATGTAGGTAAATCTTTTGTGAACTTTTCAACATACGATTTCTAGAAACATAAATTAATGTAAGAAGAGAGTTGATCAAGTCCCTTTCTAACATATCATTAATTTTAGAAAACCATAACAATTACTGTAGATTTCTAAAACTAATAAAAGGGAACTCGTAAATGATCAGGAAGTTAAGATGATATGATTTCTAATAACCATCTCTAGTTAATTAGCCATGAATTTATTATGAAGACTAGTTTCGCAAATAAAAGTTGACCATATGTTTTTTAATCGTGTATGACATTCACAATTACAAATCATAAGTTTATAACTTCCCATTCAAATATAGGTGCTACCCATCGAATGTTTTCCCAAGACCACCATAAAATTAACACAATATAATCACACCATTAGTTCATCACAAATTACATAAGTTTCATCCAATTAGGATGATAATGAGAGTTTAGCTCATAATGAGCTTGAACATAACAACAAACAACATAGAAGATAGATATGAATTCATCGATGAAGCGAAACAATCAAACCGATGATCCATAATGGATGATGTTTAGACAATCCCGAGCTTCTTCCAAGTGTTGTATGCACCTCCCGAGTCGCCAAATGACCTTCAAGTCTTGATTCCTGAGAGAATTCTACAAAGTAACTCTCCCACAAAAAGCTTCCTAAAATGGTGAATATAGGCGTCTATTTATAGGCTTTCTTGAGTGTTTAAGCACAGTCCCGTGCCTAAAAGGCACGGCCACGTGTTAGTACAATGCTTAAGAAAGTTGGTCTGCTCGTACGTGTAGAGGGTGTCGGGCATGACCCCGTGACGCTTGGGGCACGGCCACGTGTTTGGGGTGGGGCACTGTCCCGTGCTTCATGGGGCACGACCCCATGCTCACTTTTAGGGGACAGTACTTTTGTCATGTCAGATGTCCAAACACGGGGGGTGTGCCAAATTTAGCACAAGGGTGTGTTTCAGGCAAGACATAAGGGCGTGCTTAATGAGCCACGTCCCCATGCTTGGACTCGAAAGCTTGAGTTCTTCAATTTCTTGTTAAATATGGTTCTTTTTTCCATTTTGCCCTTTTTAACACCTGAAAATATAATTTAATGATTTTAAGTACATAATCATCATTTTAAGGAAGATATTAAGAAATAAGTTATGTGCTTTTGATAGGATTTATATGTATAATTTAGAGCACATCAAACATCCTCATACTTGAACTTTGCTTGTCCTCAAGCAAAATAACTTAAAATGGAAATCCCACCAAAAACCAAATAAATCAAATGACAAAGATGTCTTTCGGAAAATACGCAAGTAAAAATTATTTCATCCAAAGGTAAACATTTTAAGCATGTATAGAATGATATCCTAGAAAGCAATAGATTACTTAATAAAGATTATTATCATGTAAAAATCCACACTTCTCTCAAGATGCCCTAACACTCGGCTAAATATATGGAGACATAATTAGGACTACTACACTCATTTGCCTAGTATGAATATGTGTGAAATCATATGCTTCTTAAGGATCAAATCTCCACCTACTTAGCTATTTACTTGCATAAATCATTCGGTCTTTGATGGGTTGTAACTTGGCTCGGGCTTGGGTATGGAATATTTGGAAAAAGTGGCTGAATGCCAAAGACGACGGTCTTGGCTTATTTTTCTTACATAAACTACAAGGAAAGCAGTAAACGGCTACTAATACAATACTTCAAGCTAGAAGGGATATGCTAAGTTGAGGACTCAGGTAAGGTCAGATTGTCAAGATCGTATTTTGCTTTTAAAAACCTTACTTCATCTTTCACCCGAAGATACACAAAACTCTCCATTCATAAGGATCGTTCGGCTTAAAGCCTAATAGCACCCAATCGGATCAGTTCTGTGTATTCGTATTGGGACTCGGTTTGGTTCTTTTTGCATTTTCCTTGGGGGACCAATTTCCACAGTTTGGACATCTTTCATATCTTTTTGTCTACCTCTTTATAGTGCCTTTTGAAATTCCACAAAATTGTGGAACTTGTTACTTTTTTCGTCATTTCTTTCTTACATCGTACGTGAAGTTGAAAATTTGTTCGCGGATTTCCGGGGGAAGTCCCGGTTTTGCGTGATAAAGGAAACAAAGTAAACTAAAATCAAAAGAATGCATTCAGTTCTTTTAGGTCTGTTGGTAGAAGACCAAGTTTTTTTAAGCCAAAAACATGTCTTTAACTAAAAACAGGTTTTATTAAAGGCTTATTCGGTTAGGTGACTTGGTAGTTCGTGTGATCAAAAAAATAAACGTTTAAGCTCAACGGGGCTTACCAGGGTTAACGTTCGGGTAAGGAAAGTTAAAAGAAAATGGTTGGGACTTGAATGGTTAAGGTTTCCTAATGCCATACTCGTTTTTATGCATAAAATACTAATTAAGGTATTGAAATGTATACCCAAAGCATGTTCTAATCACACGTATCATAAGGCACCTCAATTAAATTCAGAATGAAAGTAAAATTACAAAAATTGTTTAAGGCTAAAAAATAAACTCATATATGAATGGAATTAGGTAAAAGTGTTTAATTTTACATGATTAAATATTTTTACTAGATTATTGCTTTTAAAGATATCATAAAAAAAACATTTTCAATTTTTGTTTGGATGTCATTTATTTACTAATTTATTTTCTAAAAACGTATATTTATAATTTGATTTATTAAAAATTGTTTAAATTTTTGGGAGTTTTATACGCTGTTCCAAAAGCCCATAATGCATCATCTAGCTTGGTAGACCAATCCTTGTGATTTTGTCCTATAGTTTTCTCAAGGACTCGTTTGTTGCCTCAGTTAGTGAATTTAGCTTGCCCATTTGCTTGTGGATGATAAGCGGTTGTAAAACGATGGTTCACTTCAAAACGAGCCACTTCTCTCTCGAGCTGGTTGTTACAGAAATGGGTTCCTCGATCACCAATTAAAGCCTTGGAGCCACCAAAACATGAAAATAATATTTAAGGAATCAGACAATGTTTCTTGCATCATTGGCAGGTAGGGCATGAGATTTGGCCCATTTTGAGACATAATAGACTGCTACCAAAAGGTAACGATTGCCAAATGACACCGGGAATGGCCCCATGAAATCAATGCCCCATATATCAAATACCTCACATACTTGAACGGCTTTCTGAGGCATCTCATCCCGTGTTGAGATATTGGTTGCACTTTGACATGCATCACAGGTGCGTACCATGTTGTGAGCATCCTAGAAGATCATGGGTAGTAAAATCCAGAGTCAAAGACCTTCTTGTCTCTTAGGGTTGCTCCATGGTGTCCTCCTATGAGTCCTTCATGATAGTGCCTTAGAATCTATTGCGCTTCATTTGATGCGTGTGAAAAATATATATATATATTGATAAAGGTTTTTGGCACAGATTTAGTTTTAATTGTGCTTGTTACTAATACTAAACTACATACACAAAGGGCAAGTGTACCTATCGTGAGGTAATATAGTGATGGTAAGAACCGGGTATCAATTCGTGGACACACCTAGCCTACTCAACAACCTTAATGATTGACTACCAGATTTGGTTTTTGTTTGAGGAAATGATAAGTTAACTTGATGTAATTTAGATTTTTTAGGGTTTTATAAATAGTAATGAAAATAAAGTAAAACAAAGTTGAAACTTTTAGATTTAAAACTAGGGAATAAAGGCTATCATCCTAATTAGATTACACATATGTAACTATGATGAATTGGTGGTGTGATTAAAGACATTGATTAAAGTAATTGTGTTAATGTTTATAAATGTGAGCTGGCATGATTTCTCGTCTATCTGCTCTGTAATGACTAGGACTACGTCAAGTTGAGATTTATTGCTTAGGTCAAAGCCCTAGTAATGTAGGTAAATCTTTTGTGACCTTTTCGACATGTGATTTCTGAAAACATATCTTAATGTAAGAAGAGAGTTGATTAAGATCCTTTCTAACATACCATTAATTTTCGAAAACCATAACAATTACTGTAGATTTCTTAGATTAATAAAAGGGAACCGTAAATGATTAGAAAATTAAGGTGATATGATTTCTAATAACCATCTCTAGTTAATTAGCCATGGATTTATCATGAAGACCGGTTTCACGAATAAAATTTGATTATATGTTTTTCAACCGTGTATGACATTCATAATTACAAATCATAAGTTTATAACTTCCCATTCAAATGTAGGTGATACCCATCGAAAGCTTTCCCAATACCACCATAACATTAACACAATATAAATCACCCATTAGTTCATCACAAATTCCATAGCTTTCATCCAGTTAGGATGATAATAAGAGTTAAGCTCATAATGAGCTTGAGCATAACAACAAACAACATAAAAGCTATATATGAATTCATTGGTAAAATGGAACAATCAAACCGGTGATCGACAATGGATGATGTTCAGACAATCCCAAGCTTCTTCAAAGTGTTGTATGCACCTCCCGAGCCTCCAAATGATCTTCAAGTCTTGATTCCTGAGAGAATTCTATAGATTAACTCTCCCACCAAAAGCATCCCAAAATGGTGAATTTAGGCCTCTATTTATTGGCTTTTTAGAGTGTTTAGACCCGGCCCCGTGCCTAAAAGGCACGGCCCCGTGTTAGTACATTTCTTATGAAAGTTGGTAGGCTTGTACGTGTAGAGGGTGTCGGGCACGTGTTGGACCCTGAAAGGATTATACATGCCAATTCAAGTAGTAGATGATGGTTGTTCTGCTGGAATCTCCCTAAGTCCAAGAATCAATGCGTATGAAGAATCTGCATCAACAAAGAAGACAAGTGTTGGCTATCCGCATTTGTACATTCAGATGACCAAAGAACAAATGCTGTCAAGTATTTTTTCTTCCGTATTAACAAATGCGGACAGCCGAACAAATGTTTCCAAGGAGTTACTCTTCCGCATTAGCTAATGCGGATGTTTAGCAACAAATGCGCTAAGTATTTGTTCATCCGTATTTATTAATGCTGATGACCAAACATTAATGCGGCTAAAGAAAAACAAATGCTGATGGAGTTCAACATATCTGCATTAGTCAATGCGGATGAACAAAAGAAATTATGATGAAGACCTTTTGTACTTAGACTAGATTATGTATAGGGGTAGTTTAGCCTTTTTGTAAAGGCTTCATGTCATCCTATAAATAGAACAGAGAACCTCGTATGTGAGGTGACCTTAGACTAAGACTTTAGACTCTATATTTTATGATAACCTTAGACAAGCTGAAGATCTATCTTTTGTCCCAAGTTGTTCAGTTACTGTATTTGCTCAAACCCTAGCATTTATTGTAACTGTTCATCTCAATCAATACAAAGAAGCATTTATGAGTATTTCTTGCATTCAATGTTCTATGTTTGTATGATTACACCATATAATCACTGACTCAATCATCATATTCGGTCCTTGTTGTTTCACTACAACAAAGAATATCATTCTCACACCCAGTCAGCATGACACCATGACAATTAGGGCACGGCCCCATGTTTAGGGTGGGGCACGACCCCGTGCTTCATGGGGCACGACTTGGTGCTTACTTTTAGGGGACAGTATTTTTGTCATATCAGATGTCCAAACATGGGGGTGTGCCAAATTTAGCATGGGCCTATTTTTTAGACAAGACATGGGGGCGTGCTTAATGAGGCACAGCCACATGCTTGGACTTAAAAGCTTTGATTTCTTTAATTTCTTGTCAAATATGCTTCTTTTATCCATATTGCCCTTTTTAACACCTAAAAACACAATTTGATGATTTTATGTACATAGTTATTATTTTATGGAAGATATTAAGGAATAATTGATGTGCTTTTGATAGGATTTCTATGTATAATTTAGAGCACATCAGTGTTCTCAGTGGATACCAGATGGAGATGAACATGAAAAATCCTTATGGCAACTCCAACAATCAGCAGAGTTCAACCCTTCATGTGGTTGAAAGGATTGCAAAGAACCACAAAATCATCTCATCTGCTACCCTAAAAACTCATAAAAGGGTCCTTTCATAACCTTCTCGGAGACACCAAGGGAGAGCTACGTCCAAGGAAGCCCATTGCAAGAGACAATCTCTTCTCAACCCTTTGTGTTTACTGATGAAAGCAGTGGCAACTTTTTGTTCGCTCTTGAAGACTTGAACTACATCCATCCAGATGACCAGGAGTACATGGAGATAGTCTAGTAGATGGCTCTTCTCACTCATAGGGCTAAGAAGTTCTATAAGAGGACAAGCATGAAGTTTCCCAGCAATGCAACCAGTGAAAAGTTTGGGTTGGATAAAAGCAAGTGACGTGTTATAACTATAACCAAATAGGACACTTTGCTAGATAGTGCAAGGCACCAAGGACAAATGGTGGCCAGGCACAATCCAGACCAAACTACATTGATAGAGCTCCACAGATTGAGAAGCCTAAACGTCAAGCTATTGTTGCTACTAAAGAAGGAGGCTTTGACTAGAGCTTTCAGGTTAAAGTTGCATCTCCAAACAAAGCACTGATGGTTGATCATGAAAAAGTTAAGGTATTGGAACGTCTTTGCACTCCCGAATGTATTGCTAAAGTTAATAGATATAGGTATATAACTTGGAAATGAGATCTGATCATGAGTCCTTAAATATCTTAAAAGCTGATTTTAAAAGAGCTGAAAATGATTATAAACTTAGGATAGAAGATCTAGAGAAAACCATTTCAACTCTTAAGCATGAACATACCAACTATAGGAATGTAATCAAAGATCTCATTACCAAGTTAACTAAATGTCAAACTAAGTTTGTGATCAGCAAAGCTAGGGTAGAAAAATGTGTTCTTGAGGAAGAGACCTTTAAGAAAATTATATCCTCATCCTTGCATGTAAAGATTTGTTATTAGAATAAGCAGGGATTGGAATATACTAAGATAGCTCCTCCACACACTGTACTATCTATAAGATCTCCAAGGTTTGGAACTTGTCAAGATGAGCTTCCCCTCATAGACCCCATTCAAGAAGAGGATGAAGATGAAGAGGAGATAGTGAGGGATTAATCTGAGATGAGTGAAGAAGATCATCCTAAGAAGGGTCAATATTCTCCAAAGGAGAGGAAAGAATCAGGGATGACTAAGTCCAAGAGGAATAACTTAATTAGAGCAGCCAAGAGAAGATCAAAGAAGGCTCAAGAGATTAAGGCTATCTTCAACTCCAAGCAGAAATAAATCTTTATCTCTATAGGATTTGAAATGGTGTAATGATGAAATCAACTGATGCACCAACAACAAATAACAGGATGATACTGTTGTTGACGATGATTGATTTCCACAAGGATCTTTTTCTAATCTCTCAAATAATAGAAGTTTGTTATATTAATGTTCAACAAACATTAATCATGGTACGAAACCCATGCTCAATGCTTATGATATCAGTGTGATTGTGTGTGTGTGATTGCTAGTGATTGAATACTTGAACGATAATAACTGCTTGTTTGTATTGATTGATCAAAAAGCTTACAAAGGATTAGGGTATTATGCTATATATAGCCTATACAGATAGCTATATACAATTACAAAAATACCCTTATGTAAACAAAAATTACATAAAAAACCTACGTCTAAAGGTTGTCCACTGTGGATGATTAGCTGTCCACTGTGGATATTAAGATGTCCGATGTGGAGTAAGATAACTTATCCGTTGTGCCTTTGATGTTGTCCGCTATGAACACTTGGTGCTTTGTATGTTATCCGCTGTGGAATGTTCATCCACTTTAGATGGACATCCACTGTGGACAGTTCATTAGCTGTGGACTTGGCATCCGCTGTGTGTGTTGTTCATCTGCTGTTGGCAGTTGGACTTGTTATTCATCCGCTGCATCTTCTCAGTCATCTGCTGTGAAAAGTTATTCATTCGCTGCCATCATTTGTCAAAATTTCTTTTATCTACAAATCTGAAAAAGAAATTAAAACTCAATTAGTGTATCTTAAGAATGATAATGTTGCTAATGTGTTAGTTAATGATTGTTTGAATGTTAGAACACATTATGTTTGTTTATGGAAAGCTTTATCCATTATATGCATTACTCATTTATTGCACTTGTTGAGTCCAACAATACTCCGCCTAAGGATGATACTGCCATCTCTTTAAGCTTGCTTGTTATTGTTTTGCTTGTTATTACTAATGTGTGTGTGTTTGTGTTTGTTATTTATGGTTTGAAATGTTTGTGTGTTTGCCTTATGATGTTTGATTGCATATTTATATGTCATGCATGATTGTCTGTTTGTCTGATTACATGACTAATTGTATGTTAGCATGTATATTTGTATGATAATATGTATTTGTTGTGTGATAGCATGTATGTTTGTATAATAACATATATGTTTTGCTAATTACATGCATGTTTGTATGATTACATGTATGATTGGCTAATTACACATATGTAATCAGATTTACTTGACTGTTTGCTTAGTATTTTTGTTGGACTAATTTGTCATGCTTATTTGTTATGTTAGACATATTTGTTTGTTTGTTTTGTCTGTTTGTATGTTAGAAACCTCTTAAGAATGAGAAGGTCCAGCTTCTTATGCATTCTTCTAAACTTCTTTAGATGCTTTCAGGGACTCTTCAACATCCTTTTCTGTTGCTTGATCTTGTTGAGCTTCTTTGACTTGCTCATCTAGTGGAGTGATCTTCAAAGCATTCCTGCAATTGACTATATGTTCTATAAAGTAGTCAACAACAGCCTTTTGATTATCATTCTTGCTCTCTATTGTTAGATGAACAAGCTGTTCCAAAGTAGATTTGTCTAGGCTTTGCATATCAATGTTGCTAACCAGTGTGGTTATAAGATGATTTCCCTTTAAGATCTCAAGATTGTTGTTCTCAGAGATTCTCATTCATGTTATCCCTTATATGTGTGTTGATATTGATTGCCATCTATCTTTTTCATGATCAACTTTAAGCCTGATAGCCTCAAAGGGTAACCGACCCTTTCCAAGATGTCAAAATCAATCTGAGAAGATGATTCTTCACAGACTTGCTTTTGTTTGCTAGCTATCTTTTGCTCTCTTCTAATATTTTCAATCTGCAACTTGTCTTCTCTGTCAGCTTTAGCTTTCATCTCATGATGTTGTTTGTTCATGTATATTCCAAAGATATGATAGAAATCTGTTGCCCTAGGATTGTTTGTGTGATTGACCATTCTCAATTGCATTAGGTACAATCTATCTTCATAGCTTAAAGATCCCAGTTGGGATATGTATGATAAATACTGGACAAGTCCAGATACTCTCTTGATCAGAATTGCATCATAGATTTCATCATATTTCCATGCCACAATCTTTCTTTCATTAGCAATCATTGTGTGTGTAATTTTTTCATAGAGCTTGACAAAATTTGTTTTCTCATTTATCATCGCTCTTACTTTATTACCTTCAGGCCATAGCCTATGAGGCATGAATTGTCTGGGCTCCTCTATAGCACGAAGTTCAAGTGGAGCTTGATGATAAGTGGATAGAGAAGATGCAGGATGAGTTCTGAAGGTCTGTGGCTTAAGAGCATTGCAAGCATGTTCTTGTATATCTCTTTAGCCATTTCTTGCATCTGAGACACAGATCTCCATGCATATGACCTGTATGGTATTCGTGTCTGACTGAACAAGGTTTTAACCTGGGAGTAGGTCATCTTCTCTATTTGAGGGTCTTTTGGTGGATTCTTCTCAAGTTCTTGTTTGTCTTTGATTTCCTTATATTTCTTATATGTTTGCTCTTTTTCATCTTTCATGACTTCTTGAAAGTCTTTGAGCATGTCATTAACCTCAGATAGGATAAGATGTATGAATGATTCATAAGGAAACCTTCTTGTTGTTAATTCAATCCCCATCAAGGTTTAAGGATCATCAGAGAAAAGTTATTGAATATTTTGCATCACCTTATCTTCATCTCTTTCTTGTTCTTCATCATCATAATCACTCAGGATAATGATGGAAGCTAGTTGTTGGTCAAGAGATTTATCTATCTCCCCTTCTTCAAGTGCAGTTGCTTTAGATGTTTGTTATGGGGCATCTAACTCAACTGGCTCATATTTAACTTTCAAAAGTTTGAGTGGAGGAGATACATATTCTTCTTGTTCAATCACTAGTTGTTTTCCTTTGATCAAAGAGGCTAACTACAGCCTCTTTCTCTTTCTCTCATATGTTCTAAAAGGAGGTTTAGATGATGATGAAGCTTGATCCTTGGATGATTCTTTTAAAGATTTAGCAAATTGTTTGATCAACTCCTTTGGTTTTATCTAACAATGGGTTCATAGGGACAATGCTAGTTTCCATTGTTTATATGATAGGTGTATGAAAATGTTGTCTTAAAGTTGGAGAGTAGTGTATGCTTTCAAATGGATTTGATTGTTCAAAGAGCTGATCCGTAGAATAAGGTTCCACATAAATGATTATTGCCTTTACAAACTCTTTGGTGATTGTTTCTTTAGCTTAAGCCATGATTTGCTCTTCAAATTCATCACTCTAGTCTTGTTCTTAACCTTCTGAATGTTCTTCCTCATTCAGGAGTGTGTTTGTATGTTCCAGTTCATGATTGAGCCTGTCAATTTCTTCATTTTGAGTAGAAATTGTGCTTTTAAGCTCAGCTATCTCCAAATCTATTGGTCCCAAACAGCCTTGAATCAAGTTTTATTGAAGATTTTAGATCAAAAGATAAGAAATATATAGAAA
>BJCO01455709.1:0-13812 GCA_018326465.1 Flaveria floridana | reverse complement strand
AAGAGTAAGACTCATCTTCATTGAAGTTTCATTAAGTCAAAGAATCAGTAGTTTCGCACAAAAGATGTTAATTTCACACATAATACAGTAATTTCACACAACTGATGGTAGTTTTATAGGCAGAGTTTCGGCAGCGATTTTGGCAGTAGTTTCAACTACAATTTTGGCTGAAACTATTGAACTTTTGTTCAAAGAAGAAGCAATATAGTTTTGCAAGAAAACTGATTAGTGTGAAGAACTTTCGTTCTATATTCTCAAAGGAATCAAAC
Source organism: Flaveria floridana (assembly GCA_018326465.1). Lineage (NCBI taxonomy): Eukaryota > Viridiplantae > Streptophyta > Magnoliopsida > Asterales > Asteraceae > Flaveria > Flaveria floridana. The sequence continues at coordinate 13,543 of BJCO01455709.1, read as the reverse complement.
CAACAAAAATCTATAGTTTCACACTATAGTTTCGCACCAAGAACAGTAATTTCACACAATTAATCTGAAAACCCCCTTTTTTGCGAAAATGAAATTAAAATCACCAAATCTCACTCAAATCACAACCAAGTAGAGATCTGATGATTTCAGAAGGTTCCCAAGCTTACACCACACTTCCTCAACCAATTTCCATGAACAACACAAGTAAAACAACTCCGAAAATGATTGAAAAAGGAATGTGTCAAAAACTACCCAAAACACAAACAATTAAGAGCACAATGGCTCTGATACCATACTGTTGGTCCAATAGATTGTTATGACATGCTTTTGATAAAGGTTTAATACAACAATTCATAAAATATCACTGTATCAAATAACTTATGGACCAAAAAAATGATAGAATGTCATGCATAAATCCAACACAACTCATTTTGTTAAAGAAATTTGTATAAATCAAGATGAATAACGTTCAAAATAATAGAAATAAGCTCCCAGCAATACACCACATATCAGTAGACTCAAAATCAGTAATATCAATAAAGTTCTAAGTGTTACATAATAAAGAACAAATATACATATATATACATGACCTAGTTTCACATACAGTTTCACATACTGTGAAACTGTATGCACTATGGCATGAGAAACTACTATGGCAAAACTAAAGTTTTGAATGTAGTTTCACATGCCACAGAATACAAAAGAAGTCAAAACTAAACTAGATCCTATCATTAATATCTAAGCTATCATAAACTAAACAAAAAGTAACAGCAAGGTGAATACCACCTTATTCATCATAATCACGTAAACAAGTATTTTAGTATGCATAATAGCCCCACAACGTAAAACTTGTGTAAAAAGGGAACTACAAACTCACCTCATGTAGTTCTAGCTCAAACAGGACCTTAAAGCTTTTACCAAATGAAAACTAGCTAACCATGCGTTACATTCTTCAATAATCACTTATTACATAACAAGAGTCACTACACGAGTTACATACATTAAACACCTCGATTCTGAATTTTCTCTCTCTAAACAGTCATTTTCTCTCTCTAAACAGTCATTTTCTCTCTCTAGTAGCAACACTTTTCATGTGAAATAGGGTCAGACGGGGTGTTCTCAGCTATTTATTCTCATCCATACTTTTTTCCCAAACTTCCTGCGCGAGAACCTTCCTTCGCACGAAAAGTTCGTTTCGCGCGAGATGCTCCCTTCGCGTAAGAACTTCAGTCTGCCCTATTTTTCTTGAAATTTTCGGGCACTACAAGTCGACCATCCTGATTAAGGTTTCGTCCTCGAAACCTGTCTGTCGTCAAACAGTTAAGGGTAATGTTGGCTCATCTCTTCCTCGGTTTCCCAAGTGGACTCTCACCCCTTCTTATGCTTCCACTGTACTCACACAAGTGGAACACTTTATTTCGTAACCTATTCTTTTATCTGTCAATGATGGTCACGAGTTGCTCCATATAATTGAGCCATTCGTCGACCTCTATATCCCCAAGTGGCATGATCATGTCCTCGTCCGCTAAGCACTTTCTCAGATGAGATACATGGAACGTTGGGTGAATTCCACTTAACTCATCGGGTAGCTCCAACTTATAAGCCACCTCTCCTACTCGAGCAATGATTTAGAAAAGCCCTATCTATCTTGGGCTTAGCTTTCCCCGCTTCCTAAAACGGATGATCCCTTTCCAAGGCGAGACCTTCAACATAACTCTATCGCCCACCTTGAATTCGATCGGTCTACGCCTCTTGCCGGCATACGACTTCTGCCTATCCTTCGCTTCCTTCATAAAGGCCTTGTTCTTATCCAACTTTTCTGTCATAGCATCGGTCACCTAAAGGATTCTCAACTCCTTCTGCCCGATCTCTCCCCAACACACGGGCATCCTACACCTTTGACCATATAGCATCTCATAAGAAGGCATATGAATGCAGGCATGATAACTGTTGTTATATGAGAACTTGGCTAACGGTAAATGTACGTCCCAACTTCCACCAAAATCAATGACGCATGGCCGAAGCATATCTTCTAGCGTCTGAATGGTTCCCTTAGATTGACCATCTGTCTAAGGATGGTAAGCCGTACTGATATGTAACCTCTTCCCCATCGCATCATGAAATCTCTTCCAAATCTTTGATGTAAATCGAGTGTCATGGTCGGACATAATAGACATTGGTATACCATGATGAGTTACAATCTTTTTGATAAACAGATCCGCCAACCCCTCAGATGAATACGTTTCACGGATTCGCAGAAAGTGAGCACTCTTCATCAAACGATCAACTATCACCCATATGGCATCGTAACCCCTCTTATACGTGACAACTTTGTAATGAAGTCCATAGTGATGTCCTCCCATTTCCACTCGGGTATATCCAAAGGTTGGATCTTCCTGTATGGCTTTTTATGCTTCTCCTTCACTTGCAAACAACTAAGGCACTTACTCACATACTCCGACACATCGCGCTTCATTCCCGACTACCAATAATCTTTATTTGTATCCTAATACATCTTCATGGCATGAAGATGAATCGAGTATAGAGTCTTATGAGTCTCGTCCATGATCTTTCCTCTTAGATCCCTATAACGAGGTATCCACATCTGTTCAAATTGGGTTCTAACACCAAGAGTGTTCTCACCCAACTCTGCGACTAGACCCTTCATACGCTCGGAATTAATTTGGTCTTCTTTCACCGCTTTATCCTGAAACTCCTTGACCTGTTTCATCACGTCAGCGGTCATAACCATCTGATAAGCCTTCACCCGAATCGGCTTAGGTCCCTCCTTTCGACTGAGGGCATCCGCCACCACATTGGCCTTGTGTGGATGGTAATGGATCTCGCAATTATAATCTTTGATCAACTCTAGCCACCTCCTTTGCCTCATATTGAGGTCCTTCTACTTGAAGAAGTACTTCAAGCTCTTATGGTCAGTGGTGCACTTTATCCCGTACAAGTAGTGCCTCCAACTTTTCAACGCGAAGACCATTGCTGCTAGCTCCAAATCATGAGTAGGGTAGTTAGCCTCATGGATTTTCAACTGTCAGGATGCATAGGCTATAACCATCCCTTGTTGCATCAATACGCATCCCAATCCTGAATATGAAGCACCCGAATCGACCACCAAGTCTTCGCTCCCTTCAGTCAATATTAAGACAGGAGCTTGAGTTAATCTCATCTTTAGCTCTTCGAACGCGTTCTCCTGCTCTAGACCCCATACAAACTTCACATCCTTACGGGTCAACTTAGTCAATGGTGAAACTATCTTGGAGAAGTCTTGGATGAACCTTCTGTAATAACACACCAAACCCAAGAAACTAGGATCGCGAATGGCGTCTTTGGAAATTTCCATTGCATCACCGCCTTAACTTTTGCCGGGTCTACTATAATCCCTTTGGGATTGACCACATGACCCAACAACTGAACCTCATGTAAGCATAACACACACTTAGAGAACTTAGCGTACAGCTTCTCCCTCTAAGCATTTCCAACACCTCACAGATGCGACTAGCATGTTCCTCCTTACTTTTTGAATAAATCATGATATCATCAATGAACAAAATCACTGATTTATCCAACAGAGGTCAGCACGCCCGTTTCATAAAATCCAAAAAAGCAGCTGGCCATTGGTTAAACCAAAGGAAATCATAAGAAATTCTTAGTGTCTATAACTCGTGCGAAAAGCTATCTTAAGAATGCCCTGCTCCTTCACCTTCAGCTAATGGTAGCCGGATCGGAGATCTATTATTGAGAACCAACTGGCACGCTGATCAAACAAGCCATCAGTCCTTGGTAACGGATACCGATTCTTCACGTCAACTTGTTCAGCTCATAGTAGTCAATGCAGATCCTCATACTACCGTCATTCTTCACAAACAAGACCGGAGCACCCCATGGAGAGATACTCGATCGAATAAACCCCTTGTCTAACAGTTCTTGCAACTGAGCCATCAAATCCTTCATCTCCGGTGGAGCTAGACAATATGGCGCCTTAGCAACAGGTTGGGCACCAGGTATCAGTTTGATTTGGAACTCAATCTCATGGTCAGGTGGCACACCTGATAGATCCTCCAGGATCACGTCAAGAAAGTCACACATGACTGTTACCTCCAAAAATCATGATATTGTCGCATCCACATCCTTCACATAGGCTAGATAGGCACCACATCCGTGCCTCATACACTTCTCTAACACCACCATCGAAATTACTTTCTGCACCGTGCGAATCTTATCTCCATAAATTGTCACCAAATTTCCACTGGGCGCATTCAGTCGAATCAATTTCTTACGACACGCAATATTTGACTCATAGACTGCTAGCCAATCCATCCCTAGGACTACATCAAATCCACCTAAGGGCATCACGAACAACCTAGAAGGGAACCTATGGCCTTCCAACTCTATGTCACAATCCTCTACCATATCAAAAATACTGGTAGATTTACCTATGGCAGTTTCTACATCGAAGGGCTTATTAATCTTTCTACTCCTAGTGGGTAACTTATCATAGAAGGCAGCAGAAACAAAGCTCCTACAAGCACCAGAATCAAAAAGCATAGAGGTACAAGTTTGGTTTACTAGAAATGTACCTGACACAACGTCGAGGTCCACCCTAGCCTCTTCCGTAGTCATAGTGAAAGCCATGGCTTTAGATCTCTACCCCTCCTTCTCCTTCTCACAACTTTTCCTTACCCAAGAGTTCTCAACCCTCGGCTTCTTACACTCCCTACTCAAAGTGCCATCTGTACCGTAGTTATAACATCTCATTGCCCCACAGTCTCTTGCTATATGCTCTACCTTCCCGCACTTGAAACAGACGTTCAATCCCCACTTACACTCCCCACATGCTCCTTTCCACACTTATTACATACCTTCCCTACCACATCAGCCGTAGTCACCTTGCGACCCTCTACCTTCACCTTTTTGCCTTTGGGGGTGAATCCACCACTACCAAAATGCTTTTGGTTCCAATTTCTATCATCACCACCTTTCTTATTCACCTCCACCACAGTCACCACCTCTCTCTTATCGTATAGCCTTCCTGCCAGATCGACTACCGACCTAAACGTGCCTGGTCGGGCGGCGATCAGATGTCTGCGAATATCCACCGGTAGACCTTGGATGTATCTCTTGATCTTTCATGACAAAAGTGCCACCTGGTCCGGTACCAGCCTCGCCATCTCGTTGAACTTCATCGTATACTGCTGGTGTGTCATGGTTCCCACCTCCAATTGCAGAAACTCTCTCTCGATCTTATCGAGTTCCCTGTAAGGGCAAACCTCCTCAATCCCCAGCTTCTTCAGTTCACTCTACCTCATCCTTCCAATGGCCCTGCTACCCTCGGCCTGGACAACATTATCCTACCAGCATAAGTCTGAATCCATAAATGAGTGGGTAGCAAACTTCACCTTCTGGTCCTTCCTACACTCACTGATATCCAACACTGCCTCCATCCCTCTCACTCATCGGTGAGCAGTAGCAGCATTCCCATTCCCATTGAAATTCGGGGGCTTGCATCTCTAGAATGCCCCATAATTGCACCCCTTTGAAGTTGCCTATGCAAATTCCTCTTCCTTATTGTCATAGGAAATAACCATCTCAGTCTCTGGTTGTTCCCTTTCCCCTGAACCTCATTCCTCGCCCCCTAGCCTAGCGGCATTCTTCATCTCCTGTTTCTCTTTCCTTTCATCCTCCCTCACCACTTTATTAACCTTAGTCACCACAGATGGCAGAATCATCTGCATGACATGATAAACCTCCTCAACTACAGCCTCCTTCACTTAGGCCCTCAGATTAGCTCTCTCATCCCCAACTTCCTGGGGATGAAGCTCGGGCTCTTTAGGTGCCGCTTTGGCAGCCCTAGACCGGTTCCTCGTGACACGCGGTCCAACACCACGTCCACCACATACTCTACCTCGTGAAGCCTTTGAAGATCTACCACCAGCCATTTCTAAATGCTATAAGATTCAAACACTAACATGGTCATTCAAGGTAATAGCCCAGATTATGTCAAGTATAGTAAGTCCCTAATTACAGTGGCCAGTTGTTATCAGCCATTTACTTTACTCTTCATTCCACAAGTGTTTCCTATCCTGACTGCATTAGTATCCAAATCTACTAAGGGCACATAAACCACATAGCACGTGCGCATAATTCTTTTTCCATTAATGTACATAAAACAAACAAACAAACATACATACATACTCGGTATATCCCACTAAAAAGAGACCCCCGAATCGAAAACGATAGCAAATAGATTATAAAGCATACATCACTTAGGTATATATCATATTAGAGTTTAGAATAAGCATATGCATATTTATAAGTGTATTCATACACATAACATACATCACAAAAGCATAAGCATACCTATAAGCATAACAACCCGAAGATATTGCATGCATCAGATAAGTAACATGTTTCACCTATAAAGGGAAAATGTCGATAAGCTACACATCAGGTAGGGGGGTCATGCATCAGGTCTTTGTTTACTCGTCCTACCAACAGATCCCACTAGAAGTCCTTAATTTTAATTCTACGCCTCCACGTACTCCTATCCTTGATCATATGGTCGGAGAGGTGCAGCTCTACCGTATCCCGCCTAATTATCTCAACCCAAATCAACTTAGGTCTTCCACTACTCCTCCTACCATCTAAGGTGATGTTCTCTACTGCTCTAACAAACACTGACATCGGTCCCCTCTTCATGTTCCCAAACCATCTGAATCTTCCCTCTCGTACTTTTATCCGTGATATAAGCCACCTGTAGCCTCTATCATAACAAATCGTTCCTTATTTGATCCAGTCTTGTGTATCAACTCATCAACCTTAGCATTTGCATTTCCACGACCTCTATTTGTCGCTCGTGCGATTTCTTTATGACCCAACAGTCTGTTCCATATAACATAGCCAGATGTACTGCTACTCCATATAGTTTTCCCTTTAGTCTTCTTGGGAATCTCTTATCACACAAAACCCCTGATGCTGCTCTCAACTTACACCATCCTACTTGAACATGGTGGGCTAAATCACTGTGTATCTCTCCGTCCTACTTTACGTACGAGCCTAGGTATTTGAACCTAGACGTCTGTGGGACCGCCAGACCCTGGATACTAATTTGGGTGTCCTCTTCATCCTGTCCACTAAAGTTACAATGCATGTATTCCGTCTTAGAGTGACTTATCCTTAAGTCTTTGCACTCTAGTGCCGCTCTACACTATTCTAACCTCTGGTTCAGCACCCTTTTAGATTATGATATTAACACAATATCATCTGCAAACAACATGCACCACATGACTGGCTCCTGTATGGAATCTCATCCAACACTACTGTGAATAGAAATGGGCTCAATGCCGATCCTTGGTGAAGTCTGACTTCCACCGGGAAGAAGTCTGTGTCTCTGACTATAGCTCGCACACATGTTTTCCCCATCATACATATCCTTGATTATCTTGATATATCTCTCTGGTACCCTTCTATCTTGTAAATTTTCCCATATAAGTTGTTGCGAAACACTGTCATAGGCTTTTTCTAGGTCAATGAAGACCATATGGAGATCCCTTTTCTTTTATCTATCTTTCTCCATTATCCTCCTTATGACGTGTATGGCCTCTATTATAGAGCGCCCAGTCAGGCATAAATCCAAATTGGTTTGTCGCTATCTGAGTTTCGTGTCTAAATCTCATGTCGATAACTCCTTCCTATAGTTTCATCGTGTGACTCAAGAGCTTTATTCCCCTATAGTTTGCGCAACATTGGACATCTCCTTTTTTCTTATATATGGGGACTATGACTTTGCTTCTCCATTACTCTGGCAGCTTCCCGGTCTTGAAGATAGTGTTGAATAACTCTGTTAGCCATTGTAGTCCCTCTTCTCCCATGCACTTCCACACTTCAATAGGTATGTTGTCTTGCCCCACCGCCGTAGCCCTCCCCATTTTTCTAAGAGTCTTGTAACTTCCTCGACTATGATGCTTCTACAATAACATTTCTTTTGTTGTGTTGTTTGAGTTGTTTGATTGATCTCTGTTTGTTGATTTGGGTTCCTTACATTGAAAAGGTTATTGAAGTAAGTTTTGCATCTTAGCTTGACGTCTCTCTCCTTCACCAAGACCTTTCCATCTTCAACCTTTATAAACTTCACCATTCTTAAGTCTTGTCTTTTATGTTCTCTTGCTTTGGTAATCTTAAACATGTCATGTTCTCCTTCATTCATCTCTATCCAATTGTACATCTTCCCATAAGCTATGTTCTTTGCCTCTGAAACAGACTTTTTCAACTCTCGTTTGGCCTCCTTGTATTTATCTTTTAGTTGTGCTCGTTCATCCTTATTATTACAACGTAAAAGCTCTCTAAAGCTTTGTTGCTTAATTCTTATCTTCTGTTGTATATCTTCATTCCACCACCAGGATTTCTTATGACTGACTATCCTACCTGTTGTAGCTCCAAGCGTTTCTTTAGCTGCTTGAATGACTTTAGGGGCCATGGCCTCCCACTTTTTCTTTGAATCTTCATGTGGCCTAGTCTGGGACATTGGTATGAACTTATCTCTAAGATGGTAATCTTATCTTCTTTCAGCTGACCCCATCTGATCGTAGGTCTAATTTTCTTGGTTATTTCAACAATTGCTCTCTCGCGTAGATCTGCCACTAACATATGTATCCAGTCCTAGAATGTAGGAATGTGGATGCCAGTCTTCAATCATTCCCAATAGCTTATGCATCCATGCTCGCACCTCCTCAGTATCAACAATTACCTGCCAACTATTATGCATATAAAAAGTCAGCGACGCTGAGTGAGTTCTAGTTTTATAATAAAACACTTTGCGTCCGTTTAAAACATTTCCTTTACTTTCGTACGTGAGCATACATCATACATATAACGGGATAATAATCATTATTTTCTTTCATCATCGTTTGTTTCGTACTTTATCGCAAATTTCATACGTTTATCTTTATCTTTAACTTAATGCTCTACCCCCACGTCATGCTCGAAAGCAGGCATTGGACCGAGGTCTATAAATAAACCCTAAACATTGTGAACGAAACTGACTCCAATACCGGGGCAAGTGACAAAGATCCCATTTCGTACTTTAGGTCAATATTAAGGATTAGACCCCTGTATTCATAGGCTAGCTTGGCCCATACAGTTAAGCTAACAACACATGGTTATGAACCTCCTTTCATTTGCTCACAAGACTTTTTATTCATTCATTACATTCCACTTTTCATTCTTATTATCTTTCACTTTCATTACGTAATACTTTATTTATATATATATTCATACAAGCCAAGTAAAGTGACATGATAAATATGTAGTTTTGAAAACCATATAGTGTTAGAAGATAACAAACACACAAGAAAACAAACTCTGTGAAAACATCTTCTCGCGCGAGAACCACCTCATGGTCACACCCTGCACATCAAGTCATATATGTCGAAGGAAAACTACATATCGCGTGAGAACTACATATCACGCGAGAACTTCTCAGAGTCAAATTTTGTACCGTACACTAAACTGCTCGCGCGAGAACTATCGTTTTTCCCGCCCAAACATAACTTATCACGTCTAAGCCTATCCTAACATGCTTAGCCTCATAAACAACATCATTACAAGCATAAAGAAGCATTTTAGTATGCATAATAACCCTAAAATGTAAAACTTGTGTAAAAAGGGTACTAGAAACTCACCTCAGGAAGTTCTAGTCAAACAGGACCTTCCTGAAACTTTTACCGAATGAAAACTACCTAACCATGTGTTATATTCATCAATAATTGTTCCTTAGTACATAACACGAGTTACTACACAAGTTACTACCTTAAACACCTGGATGCTGCACTTTCTCTTTCTAAACAGTCGTTTATCTCTCTAGTAGCAACACTTTTCACGTGAAATAGGGTCAGACTAGGTGTTCTCAGCTATTTATACTCAGCCATACTTTTAGCCCAGACTTCTCGCGCAAGAACCTCCCTTCGCGCGAAAAGTTTGTTTCACACGAGATACTCCTTTCACGCGAGAACTTCAGTCTGCCCTAGTTTTCTTCAAATTTTTAGGCGTTACATAAATAGTGTCAATTGAGACTATAGAATTAAGGGAAAACTTTTCTTCCAGTTCCTTTAAACTAATAGTGACCTCAATTCCAATTTAAACACACACACACATCGCAGTCAAAATTTTGTGCTCATCAAACTACCAATTAGTCGAGCATCATCTTTGGGGTGATTCAAACATCAATTGACTGACGACTTGCATTCCTCGTCATCGGTTTCAGCTTTGAAACCCATCAATTGAATCATAAGCGCCATCCTCATCTCAATGTAGTCCCCATCTCTATCTCTGTTTTTTTCTTCGCTTATAGCATCATCAATTCAAACGACAAACAGGTAATTAATCTCACACCAACACTCGAGGGGATTAAAAGCCCCAATGTTGATTTCATTAGCAGTTTCCAATTGATGTTTAATTGGATTGAATTCAATTTTAGTGTTTACGTGATTTGTGGATTTGTTTAAACTAATGCTTTTATTAATATAAAACGAAACTAAATCAAACTTGTGGCCTTGGCCCAACTAATTAAAATGTGTAGCCTATACGAAAGGGGACCTGGGCTCGACCTTGGGCAGCCCCATTTCATTTTTAAAACATTTTTAAATTATTTTAAAATTTTAGAAAAATACTATCATATTAATATATTGAAATAAAAACTATTTTGTGAATTCATATAATCTAGAAGTTAATTATTAATTTCTAGAAATTCTATAAAATTATAACTTTTATTTTCTTTATTTTAAAGGTTATAAATATCATAAATCTATTTATAATTTTTTTTTAAATTATGATAAAAACAATGTATGTTATTTCAAATTATTCTTTGATTAATTATTTTCATCAAGTTTAATAATTAATGTTTAAATTAATAATTTATTTTCCACACTTTATATTCATTCAAATGCTTGAGACTAAATATTTAGCTATATATAATTATTTTATTTTAATTATTATTAATCGTTATTTCCGAATTCAAATTACTTATTCTATTTTTACTAGATCAAATACAATATTTTAAATCATTTGTAAACCCTAAATCCGTTATTAGGTTAACCGTGAGGACAACCACTGGTCTCTACACCTAGCAATATTCTTATTCAATACATATTCAATTATCAATATGAGTATTCATTACCTCTTTTATGTGATTATTATTTAGATCCATCATATGACATATATACAATCAATTGATATTATTGTTACTATATTCAAAATTCAATTCTATACATACTATGTTATTACTTGCAAATATGTGTGCATAGTTAGATAAAGTAAATAAGAACACAATAATTAATTTATGCAAACAGGGTAACAATGAAATATCTAATAGTTTGAAAAACTCACCCCACTTTTTTATTCGTGTGGTGATTGAAACCGAAATCATACATCCTACAATGCGTCGTCTGCGGACCGAGTCAATTCAGTTAGTAGTGTTGATTGTGTTGGTTTGTCTTTTATGTTATATTATTGCACTTTAGAAGTATTGACATGGTTATGAGAATTGTATTATTTCAATTATTTTTAAATCAATCAATATATGTATGCAAAAACATTTGTTACTCACCTGCTAATCCTGTAACAGACTCGTTACTTTTTCACATGATCTCAGGAAATGTTGTTTAGTGGACTTCTTCATGCTCACATAATATTGGACTTAGTCAAAATTATATTTTATTTGGATCTTTATTGCATTGTAATGAATTATTTTATTTATCTTATTCGATGGAAATGATATCTTTTCCATCGAATAAGATAAATAAAATAATTCATTACAATGCAATAAAGATCCAAATAAAATATAATTTTGACTAAGTCCAATCCTATGTGATCTTGAAGAAGTCCACTAAACATCAATGTTTAATATTAATTCAACTTATTTAATTCCATATGCTATGAACAATCGATTTCATATCGTCCGCCCCGATTATTCCGCCATCGGTTGGGGTGTGACACTGTAACTCATTAATTGAATCATATCATCAATATCTTCTCGGATCAAATCCACCTTTGCCGTGACATTCTTCTTTTCTTATTATCATTTAACTAAGTCTAAATAAGGTTATCAAGCATATCATTACACTCTTATTCATGTGTATACAAAAGCCTTAAGTTTAGTGTGATTATCTAATTATTTATGATGCTTAATACGATTGATGTTAATATAGATTTCATATGATTTGGAAGTTTGTTTTTCAATTATATCTTTTGGGTATAAAACGGAATACGGGCTTTAGCGCAATGGTTAACCCATATTACTTATACAAAAGGGACTCGGGTTTGTTGGATTGTGAAAGGATCATGCATGCCGATTCAAGTGATGGATGGTAAGTTGTTCTGTTTGGTAATTTTGTCAAGTGTCCAACTAATTCGGATGAACAAATGTATAAGTGTTGAAGTGTATGTGAATAGGCAATACGAATGAAGAAAAGAATGAAATTGTGAGTGAACAAAAAGTCCAAATGTGTAAATGTGAACAAACTGAATATGGCTGAAGAAAAGGAAGATCAAGTGAATATGTGGACACACTAGTACAAAATCATTTTTATAGGCGGTGAAAAAGTTTTTTTTGAGCAGTTTTTAGCCGCCCTAAAAGAGGTCGCTGCAAAAATTAATATGATTTTTCTGGGCGGTTATGAAAACCGCCCAAAAAGATATCTGCACCGCCCAAAAAGATCCAAATAAAAGGCAATTAATTAAACCGCTCGAAAATAGGAGATTGGATATCAACCGCCTAAAATTGTTTTTATCTAAATTGAAAAAAAAATTATATAAATCCAGAATTTTATAAAAACCACAACTAAAACAAAATGTTACCAACACCAAAGCGCACAACAGTATTTTATAAACCAAATCACACAAGAGTATTTTATAAACATACAATCAAAACCCATAGAATTTAAACCAAAAGCATCAAGATCGAATATTAAATATAAAGTTCATGCTTAAATTGCATACATCTAGACATGTAATACTAAAACATAGTCAAAATCAAAACAATCTAGTTTTCACTAGATACTAATACAAAGGTACTTGTCCAACTACGATATCAGAATATATAAAAATCTACATATCATAGCTACTATTTTCCAAATACCGTTTTAAGAAACCACTTCATGACGTTTGCAACTAACTTTTCGATCTTCACTTGTGTGACATAGGACCGGCCGGTTGACTTCCAAATCTAAAAAAGTAAAACAAAAAAGAAATAAATTTAGTTAGACATGAATCAAAAAATATACACACACTTGATTAGTTTTGCAAATCCAAATTTTTTTAACTAAAAATATAACATATTCTAACAACCTGAATACCTAAATAATATAAGCCCAAATTATCATGTAATAACCCAAACAATCAATACCCAAATAAGAAAAACCCTTAAGATATGCATGTAAATTCTAAACAAAATACTTACGTTACCGTTGGAGGAGGAACTTGTGTCACGTGAACTTGTGGGGCTGGTTCAAACTATATCAAAAAAATTAGTAGTTAG